>WNWK01010127.1:0-72104 GCA_009830355.1 Cherax destructor
GCGAGGCTTTCTTTATGATGTCATTGACCTCCTCATGTCTACATACTTCCCTTCTGATGTGTGACACACTAGACCATGAAGTCCGAATGGTCAGCCGTCGCCCTGCCGCAAATACACCTATGTTCGGTGAGTATGGGGGCGGCTGGCGAAGAGCAACACCAATCCGAATGGCCTGTGGGTCGAGTCGAGTCCCCAGAGAGGAATTGGGAACAGCAAGAAGGAAATCTCCTGAGTGTGGTGCCTTCACCGCTAGGAGACGAGCTTTGTCCTTTCCTGAAGCGTTGGTGAGCATTGTGATGGAAATTTTTTCCATGATCGGTTTGTCCCATTGGGACTGTTTGTGCTCTTTGGGAGGAGCTGGTCTACTGGAGGAGTCTGCCAGGATGTCCCACTGCACTGCTGCTTCAATGAACTTGGGGTCTTGAGCTCCAACCACACCTCTCAAACGTTCAGAGACAATCCTCTTGACTAATCCACTGGAAGCCAAACACTAAGACAGAAATGCAGGTAACGCTACCTGCCTTGCTTTGCGCACCCCTATACCTCCCAGTCGCACTGGGAGGGTTGCCTGCTCCCATTGCTGATCCTATAGTCACAGATTCAGTGCCTTCTTGAAGGTTAATCTCAGGTGTGCGTCATACTCGTCAAGTGTTGGGTTTTCAAAAGAGGGTGGCACCTCAAGAAGTAAGTGAGTCTTGGCATAGTAAGACACCTTGTGAGGAGATACAGGGCATCATGGGCATCAAGATCACTTATTCTCTCCTCCATTCTTTTCAGGTCATTCACTTTGTCCTTGAGGACAGTGTCGATGGCGTGGTGACCCAACGGTGCTCCCAGGAGGGTACTGTTGGATGGAGTGGTAGTAGTGACTTCTGGGAGGATTGTTTGCACCGCATTGATTATTTCTGATTTGTTGTGATAATTTCACACTTTGAGGGATTAAGGATGAGTCCTAAGGCTTCTCCTTGTGTCTTCACTCGTTGTAGGTCCTCTAACAAGGACTCCCAGTACCTGCCAGAGTGCCATCATCCAGGTACCAGATGTTGATATATATATATATATATATATATATATATATATATATATATATATATATATATATATATATATATATATATGAAAGTGAATATAGGAAAGAGTAAGGTGATGAGGATAACAAAAAGAATAGGTGACGAAAGATTGGATATCAGATTGGAGGAGAGAGAGTATGGAGGAGGTGAATGTATTCAGATATTTGGGAGTGGACATGTCGGCGGATGGGTCTATGAAGGATGAGGTGAATCATAGAATTGATGAGGGAAAAGGGTGAGTGGAGCACTTCGGAATCTGTGGAGACAAAGAACCTTGTCCATGGAAGTAAAGAGGGAATGTATGAGAGTATAGTTATACCAACGCTCTTATATGGGTGTGAAGCATGGGTGATGAATGTTGCAACGAGGAGAAGGCTGGAGGCAGTGGAGATGTCATGTCTGAGGTCAATGTGTGGTGTGAATATAATGCAGAGAATTCGGAGTTTGGAAATTAGGAGGAGGTGCGGGATTACCAAAACGATTGTCCAGAGTGCTGAGGAGGGTTGTTGAGGTGGTTTGGACATGTAGAGAGAATGGAACGAGACAGAGTGACTTCGAGAGTGTATAAATCTGTAGTGGAGGAAGGCGGGGTAGGGGTCGGCCTAGGAAAGGTTGGAGGGGGGGGTAAAGGAAGTTTGTGTGCGAGGGGCTTGGACTTCCAGCAAGCATGTGTGAGGTATTTGATAGGAGTGAATGGAGGCATATGGTTTTTAATACTTGACGTGCTGTTGGAGTGTGAGCAAAGTAACATTTATGAAGGGATTCAGGAAACCGGCAGGCCGGACTTGAGTTCTGGAGATAAAAGTACAGTGCCGGCACTCTGAAGGAGGGGTGTTAATGTTGCAGTTTTATAACTGTAGTGTAAAGCACCCTTCTGGCAAGACAGTGATGGAGTGAATGATGATGAAAGTTTTTCTTTTCGGGCCACCCTGCCTTGGTGGGAATCGGCCGATGTGTTAATAAATATATATATATATATATATATATATATATATATATATATATATATATATATATATATATATATATATATATATATATATAGTCGTGCCGATTAGGTAAAACTGGTCAATTAGCAAGAACTCATCTAACATTAAGTCCTTTCTAAAATTTTCTCTTATACGTTTAAAGAAATATTTTTTCATTTATGTTAATGTAAGAATTTATAATTTTGTACCAAGCGAAACTTTGAAAACCTACCTAACCTTATTACAACAAGCGCAATTTAATTTAGCCTAACCCAGTTAAATATATTTTAGATACGATAACATTAATTTAATAAAAAACAAACACTATGAAATATATTTTTTTTCGTTATGTTCAGAATGATTTTGGCGAAATTATTGCATACACAAATTTTCACTTGTCTTATATGGCAAGGTGAGCGTTGCTATTTAAGCCAAAATCGCAAGTTTTACCTAATCGGCACGACATATATATATATATATATATATATATATATATATATATATATATATATATATATATATATATATATATATATATTCTTTTCTTTTCAACAAATCGGCGTTTCCCACCAAAAAGAAAAACAAAAGTTTCTCTTTTAACTTTAGTAATGTATACAGTAGAAGGGGTTACTAGCCCCTTGCTCCCGGCATTTTAGTCGACTCTTACGACACGCATGGCTTACGAGGAAGAATTCTGTTCCACTTTCCCATGGAGATAAGAGGAAATAAGAACAAGAACCAGTAAGAAAATAGAAGAAAACCCAGAGGGGTGTAGTGTGACCTAAGTGAAAATAGAAGTAACAAGACATACCTGAAATCTTGCATGTTTATGAGACAGAAAAAAGACACCAGCAATCCTACCATCATGTAAAACAATTACAGGCTTTCGTTTTACACTCACTTGGCAGGACGGTAGTACCTCCTGGGTGGTTGCTGTCTACCAAACTATTACCTTTATATATATATATATGTCGTGCCGAATAGGTACTACCACCTTCCTGCATCGTGCTCTTTTAACAAACTACTATCTTCTTACCGTCTCGTGCTCTATCACAGACCACCACCTTCCTGCCTCGTGCTCTATCACAGACCACCACCTTCCTGCCTCGTGCTCTATCACAGACCACCACCTTCCTGCCTCGTGCTCTATCACAGACCACCACCTTCCTGCCTCGTGCTCTATCACAGACCACCACATTCCTGCCTCGTGCTCTGTCACAGACTACCACCTTCCTGTCTTGTACTTTGTCACAGACCACCACCTTCCTGCCTCGTGGTCTGTAACAGACCACCACCTCCCTGCCTCGTGGTCTTTCACAGACCACCTTCCTGCATCGTGGTCTGTCACAGACCACCACCTTCCTGCCTCGTGCTCTGTCACAGACCACCACCTGTCTGATTCGTGCTATGTCACAGACCACCACCTTCCTGCCTCGTGGTCTGTCACAGACCACCTTCCTGCATCGTGGTCTGTCACAGACCACCACATTCCTGCCTCGTGCTCTGTCACAGACCACCACCTGTCTGATTCGTGCTATGTCACAGACCACCTTCCTGCCTCGTGCTCTGTCACAGACCACCTTCCTGCCTCGTGCTCTGTCACAGACCACCACATTCCTGCCTCGTGCTCTGTCACAGACCACCACCTGTCTGATTCGTGCTCTGTCACAGACCACCACCTTCCTGCCTCGAGCTCTGTCACAGACCACCATCTTCCTGTCTCGTGCTCTGTCTCAGACCACCTTCCTGCCTCGAACTCTGTCACAGACCACCTTCCTGCCTCGTGCTCTGTCACAGACCACCACCTTCCTGCCTCGTACTCTGTCACAGACCACCACCTTCCTGTCTCTTGCTCTGGCAGATGCCACTACCACCTTCTGGTCCTGTGCTTTGTCACAACAAAACACATCTTTGGTTTTCTTTAAGAGTTGGACGCTGGTCAGATGTTTTTATGTGAGACATCACATAGCATTTGTTCGCTCTTCTTCATTCCCCGAGAGGAAGCTTATACTTCCACCCATGGCCTGGTTAGTGCAAGTTCCGGTTACTTCATGAATTCACGTCTTGCGATTGTCTTCTCACTCTCTGCTTTCATGTTGCTGGAATACACAATGTAGGCAACCATAGTTACGTTGATCATTCCATAAAATAAACACAGGGGCCAGCCTCGTGTTTTGCGGCTACAAGAATATATGCCACTCATCTGGCTGAATGTGTAGACCTTACTGTTACATTACAACACAATTTCTGGCTTCCCAGAAACTGTGGTGTGTTGGTCTATTTTAGTGATATAAGATATACCAAATTCAGCACAAATTCACACTTTAGGTAATGTGGGGTGCGACCACACCCCAGGTACACTGCTGGACCACGACCACACCCTAGGTACACTGTAGGACCACGACCACACACCAGGTACACTGCAGGACCACGACCACACCCTAGGTACACTGTAGGACCACAACCACACCCCAGGTACACTGCAGGACCACGACCACACCCTAGGTACACTGTAGGACCACGACCACACACCAGGTACACTGCAGGGCCACGACCACACCCCAGGTACACTGCAGGACCACGACCACACCCCAGGTACACTGCAGGACCACGACCACACCCCAGGTACACTGCAGAACCACGACCACACCCCAGGTACACTGCAGCACCACGTCCACACCCCATGTACACTGTAGGACCACGACCACACTCCGGGTACACTGTAGGACCACGACCACACCCCGGGTACACTGCAACACCACGACCACATCCAAGGTACACTGCAGGACCACGACCACATGCCGGGTACACTGCAAGACCACGACCACACCCCAAGTACACTGAAGCATCACGACCACACCCTAGGTACACTGCAGCACCCCGACCACACCCCAGGTACACTGCAGGACCACGACCACACCCCGGGTACACTGCAGAACCACGACCTCACTCCAGGTACACTGCAGGACCACGACCATACCCCGGATACACTGCAGGACCACGACCACACCCCAGGTACACTGCAGGACCATGACCACAACCCAGGTACACTGCAGGACCACGACCACGGCGCAGATACACTGCAGGACCACGACCACATTCCAGGTACACTGCAGGACAATGATCGCACCCCAGGTACACTGCAGGACCATGACCACACCCCAGGTACACTGCAGAACCTTGCCCACACCCCAGGTACACTGCAGGACCATAACCACACCCCAGGTACACTGCAGAACCTTGCCCATACCCCAGGTACACTGCAGGACCATAACCACAACCCAGGTACACTGCAGGACCATAACCACACCCCAGGTACACTGCAGAACCTTGCCCACACCCCAGGTACACTGCAGGACCATAACCACAACCCAGGTACACTGCAGGACCATAACCACACCCCAGGTACACTGCAGAACCTTGCCCACACCCCAGGTACACTGCAGGACCATAACCACAACCCAGGTACACTGCAGGACCATAACCACACCCCAGATACACTGCAGGACCTTGCCCACACCCCAGGTACACTGCAGGACCATAACCACAACCCTGGTACACTGCAGGACCTTGCCCACACCCCAGGTACACTGCAGGACCATAACCACAACCCAGGTACACTTCAGGACCATAACCACACCCCAGATACACTGCAGGACCTTGCCCACACCCCAGGTACCCTGCAGGACCATAACCACACCCCAGATACACTGCAGGACCTTGCCCACACCCCAGGTACACTGCAGGACCATAACCACAACCCAGGTACACTGCAGGACCATAACCACACCTCAGGTACACTGCAGAATCACAAACAGGTAGACAGGTAAACTTATACACTCACCCTCTGAGACAGTTCATGAGACATGGAAGTTACATTTGATCCCCTCTTCCATGATGGGAAGTACACGAGCTCTTGATTTCTTAAGAGCGAGGGCGTCGGTAGCATTTCTAATTGCTTACTCGGTGTTAAAAATGTCCTAAAAACATCTTTTCTAGTCCAAATTTTCTACAATCACATAACACCAAATATTTTTTTTTATTTTTAAGGAAGCTCAGTTCTTTAAAAAATGCAAAGTGGCTCACCACGCGTCCCAAAATCAGTGCAAATACAGAATGCCTCAGAAAAAGCCTTCTCTAATTATTACATACTTGGAGAAGGTTTCGGGGTCAACGCTCCCGTGGCTCGGTCTGTGACCTGGACTCGTGGTGGATCAGGTCCTGATCAACCAGGTTGTTACTGTTGGCCGCACGCAACTCGACATACGAACCACAGCCCGGCTGGTCAGGTACTGACTTTAAGTGCCTGTCCAGCGCCTTCTTGAAGACAGCCAGGGGTCTATTGGTAATCCCCCTTAAGTATGCTGACATGCAGTTGAACAGTCTAGGGCCCCCTACACTTATTGTGTTATCTCTTATTGTGCTAGTGGCACCCCTGCAGTTCTTGATGAACATGGAGTTCCATAAGTCAGAGCTTGGGGCAGAGGTCATGGGCATGTCATTTATCACCATTTCAAAGTAATTTGTCGTCAGGATAATATCAGATAGGTTTGAATCTACCAAATTCTGTCTCGCTCATAAAAAATTAATTTAGGTCTTCGACTCCCAGTCTGGTTAGCGTCTCGCTAAAAACCGAGTCGTATTGGGACTTGAGTAACTCACTCATTTCCTCTCTGTCATCTGTGTAGGACCCATCCCGAATAAGTAGGGGCCCAATACTGGATGTTGCTCTCGACTTAGATTTGGCATAAGAAAATAAGTACTTTGGGTTTCTTTCAATTTCATTTATGGTTTTTAGGTCTTCCCGCGTTTCTTGCCTCTTGTAAGATTCCTTTAGATTCAGTTTGATGTTTGCTGTTTCTATGACCAATGCCTCCTTCGTATTACAGATATATTGGCCTCATTTAGCCGATCTGCTATTCTTCGCCTTCGCCTGTATAGGGAGCGCCTTTCTCTTTCTAGTTTACATCTTCTCTTCATTTTCCTTAAAAGAATATGCCTTGAACATACCTCAAGTGCCACTGTTTTTTTTTTCTAGACATAGGTTTGGATCCGTGTTGCTTAGGATATCTTCCCAGTTTTTATCATTTAGGACCTGGTTGACTTGGTCCCACCTTATGTTTTTGTTACTGAAGTTGAATTTGGTAAAGGCTCCTCGTGACTGATCACATTTTGTTGGCCTGGGACCCTGCGCATACATGTCTGAACCTCTACTATGTTGTGATCTGAGTATATTGTTTTTAATATGGTATCAGATCATCATTGTTAGTGAAGATGAGGTCCAGTGTATTCTCCAATCTTGCTGGCTCTATTATTTGCTGGTTTAAGATGAATTTGGTGCAGAGATTTAAAATCTCGTGTGTGTGCGAGTTTTCATCTCAGCTGCCTCCTGGTGTTATCTCTGCTACAACATTATTTGCTACATTCTTCCATTTTAGGAGCCTTAGGTTGAAATCCCCCTGGAACAAGATATTTGGGGCAGGCGCTGGAAGATTTTCTAGACAGTGGTCTATTTTCGAAAGCTGTTACTGGAATTGTTGAGAAGTTGCATCCGGAGGCGTGTATACAACCACAATGACCAGGTTATGGTTCTCGATTTCTACTGCCAAAATATCAACTACTTCATTTGAGGAGTTTAGTAGTTACGAGCATATCAGTGACTTTGACGTACAGGCCACCTTTTCCCTCCCCCTTTTGCCTTTTCACTCTGTTGCATCTGTATGGGTTATAACCCGGGATCAATATTTCATTGTCGAAGTGATTGCGTTTGACTGTCTAAGCAGTCCACGGATGAAAGGTATTTTGTTGTTCGTTGCTGGCTTTAGACCCTGTATATTTGCAAAGTTGAATGTCGTCGTATTGGTGGTATGTGGGGGTCTTTTTTCCCGGTTCTAATATCTGTTGTTTCGGAGCAGAGGCCACTGACTGATTTTGCTCCAGAAATGATCGGAGTTGGTGTACAATTTCTGTCATTTCCTGCCAGCTTTTTATATCTCCTGGCGTTAAAAAAAAAACTTTCTCTTGGAGTGGCTATGGCTACCCAAGTTTTCCCATATTACACTGCTCAAAACGAGCGCCAGGCTTTCTTTTAATGAAGACCATTTAGGGTGAAAGTTTGAAGCTGATGTGAAAAGTCATTCTCTAGTAATTGATATAAATGCAGCGAATCCAAGGTTTTAATAATTTCAGTAAAGGTTCAGATTTGCACGAACTCAGATTAAATTTATTGGGTATTATTCTTCTTACAGAATGAATCATTATTATTATTTTGAAGCCGGGTCTGAAGATGCATTCTCTAGTTATTGAATGTAAATGAATATCACTATTTAATCAATAAAACTGGCAAACTGGGATTTATGCCGCCTAATGACAGCACTCGGAAAGCCATTCGAGTGGCGAAAATTTGAAGTCGATCACATGAGTCATTCTCCAATTATAACAAGGATTCCAGTGGTTCCAATTATATTTAACTATTTTACTACATCAACAAATTTGCCTGCACGCAGCCATTAAATAGTGAAGTTCTGAAGAGGTAAACAGAAGTTTATTTAAGGTGATTTAACAGAAATAAAACTTTCACACTATTTAACAGTATAATACTCGAATGTCCCCAGACCAACATGTATTTCACTCTCCACCGTCGTCTAGTTAGGTTACACCTTTCATGAACGCTTGAACCTACACCAGAGGGTTTTGGAAGTTATCCGATGTTGGGAATGGGTTGAACTCGGCCCCCTACTGATCTTCCATTTCACTTAATCAGTCCTAGCTTTACATTTTTAGGTAAACTCCTAAAATAACCATTAAAAAACTGAAAGAGCATCCAAAAAATATTTTCAACAGGATCAGGAAATTTTTTAACCTCTAAGAAAACAATTTCAACACTTTTGAAATAACCTAAATTTAGGTAAGATATCAAAATTGTTCAAATACATTAGGTTAAACACTCCAATAAGTATTCGGGAAGCCTGTAATTACGTATTAACCTACCCAAAACAAATACTAACTATAAAGTTAATGAAGACAATAGTTCTTTCTCCCTCACAATACCTGTGCAAGTTTTAATTAAACCTCTAGATTCTCATAATTACATTTATTAACAGTAAACATGCAATTTGACAACCTTGTCTGGTGTTAATAAAAGAGTAAAACATGAAAACTATTATAATGCCTACATGCGTAAGCAAGGTAGGTTTAATAAAGACAAACAACACAAAGAACATGGTAAACTAGCTGCTTCACTGAATTTTGCCCAGAATCTCCTAATATATTTAACTAGGTAATGCCTATTTATTTTATAAAAAAAATAGCCAATACTTAACATACTAGATAACCTTTACTGTGCACTGTCTTGACAATAACACTCACAACACTTGCTGTGTACTGTCCTCACATCACCCACAACACTTGCTGTGTACTGTCCTCACATCACCCACAACACTTGTTGTGTACTGTCCTCACATCACCCACAACACTTGCTGTGTACTGTCCTCACATCACCCACAACACTTGTTGTGTACTGTCCTCACATCACCCACAACACTTGCTGTGTACTGTCCTCACATCACCCACAACACTTGCTGTGTACTGTCCTCACATCACCCACAACACTTGCTGTGTACTGTCCTCACATCACCCACAACACTTGCTGTGTACTGTCCTCACATCACCCACAACACTTGTTGTGTACTGTCCTCACATCACCCACAACACTTGCTGTATACTGTCCTCACATCACCCAAAACACTTGTTGTGTACTGTCCTCACATCACCCAAAACACTTGCTATGTACTGTCATTACAACGATTTGATGATCCAGTTTATTGACGTATTAAGCGTGAAAAACTTAACCTGTCTTCCGTTGCACCAGTAAATCTATAATGTTTTCACTGCTACTGCAATGCTTTTAGAAGCTCAATTACTGAGGTCGTATGTTAACTAACTTTCCTCTCCGGCCACTAACTTTTATTTTCAAGTCATTAAGCAGAGTTCACACATTTTCCCCTTAATGCCAACCTAACCCTAGAACAGAGAGCAAAAAAAAAAGGGGGTTACCAGTTGGAATGTGCCCTTAGGACTCAGAGTGGCATTATTATCGTGACCATTTCTACAGTAAATATAGCTGGGTAACGCCAAGACGAAACTGGTAGTGGTTCGGTTAAAGAAAGTTTTACTAAAAATCGTGCACTTTGGGTTAAAATCATGAAACTTGGTACATAGATGAAATGGACCCTATTAATTAGTTTTTTATGTTGAGCGACGTCAGCATCGCCCCTGGTGACTACTTATATCTTTAGATATAGGTTCATAATAGCCATCAGGGTACGTATGTATATGTTATATATATATATATATATATATATATATATATATATATATATATATATATATATATATATGTCGTGCCGATTAGGTAAAACTGGTCAATTAGCAAAAACTCATCTAAAATTAAGTTCTTTTTAAAATTTTCTCTTATACGTCTAAAGATATATTTTTTTCATTTATGTTAATGTAAGAATTTATAATTTTGTACCAACAGAAACTTTGAAAACCTACCTAACCTTATTACAACAAGCGCAATTTAATTTAGCCTAACCCAACTAAATATATTTTAGATACGTTAACTTTAATTTAATAATAAACAAACACAATGAAATATATTTTTTCGTTATGTTCAGAATGATTTTGACGAAATTATTGCATACACAAATTTTCACTTGTCTTATATGGCATGGTGAGCGTTGCTATTTAAGCCAAAATCGCAAGTTTTACCTAATAGGCACGACATATATATATATATATATATATATATATATATATATATATATTAAATAGGTAGTAGGTTGGTAGACAGCAACCGCCCAGGGAGGTACTACCGTCCTGCCAAGTGAGTGTAAAACGAAAGCCTGTAATTGTTTTACATGATGGTAGGATTGCTGGTGTCTTTTTTTCTGTCTCAAACATGCAAGATTTCAGGTATGTCTTGTTACTTCTACTTACACTTAGGTCACACTACACATTCATGTACAAGCATATGTATATACACACCCCCCTCTGGGTTTTCTTCTATTTTATTACTAGTTCTTGTTCTTATTTCCTCTTATCTCCATGGGGAAGTGGAACAGAATTCTTCCTCCGTAAGCCATGCGTGTCGTAAGAGGCGACTAACATGCTGGGAGCAAGGGGCTAGTAACCCCTTCTCCTGTATATATTACTAAATGTAAAATGGGAAACTTTCGTTTTTCATTTTGGGCCACCCCACTTCGGTGGGAAACGGCCGACGTGTTGAAAGAAGAAAGATATATATATATTATATATATATATATATATATATATATATATATATATATATATATATATATATATATATATATATATATGCAAAAAGATCACAGTAAACAGGTGATATCAAAATATGCAAGAAAACCACTATGAAAAATAGAAGAATCCAAGCGCTTTCGTGACTAATCACATTATCAAGGTTCATTATCATAGTTCCTTGATAATGTGATTAGTCACGAAAGCGCTTGGAATTCTTCTATTTTTTCATAGTGGTTTTCTTGCACAATTATATATATATATATATATATATATATATATATATATATATATATATATATATATATTTATTTATGTGAAATATTATAGACAAGATGCTTTTTAATTTGCCAGTCTAGATTTATCAGAGTGTCGGTAGCATTTCTAATTACTTACCCAGGGTTAAAAATGCCCTAAAAATACAATGTTTTATTTTTTTTCAGCTTCCTTTTTTAGTCTAAATTTTCTACAATCATATAACACCAAATAGTTTTTTATTTATTAATTTTAAGGAAGCTCAGCTTGATAAAATTCTTTCAAAAAGGCAAACTGGCTCCCCACGCGGCTCAGAATCAGTACAAATAGAGAATGCTTTAAAAAAGCATTTTCTAATTATTACATAGGAAACATTTATTTAATAATATTAAAATTGACAAAATGAATATTACACAGCTTCGGTTTCCTCCGCCATTCTTAACTTCCCTCAGTTTAAATATTGGTCTCTAGCGCTTGAACTTGAGTTTTGCGTTTTTCAGATAATTGAACTCTGAGATGCTCTTTCTATGGGTACGCAGCCTTGTCTATGGCAACCATGTCAGGTGGCTCTCTGTACTCATCTGAGATATGTACTCTGTCAGAAATTCATCCTCCTCCTCTGCCTAACGTTCATCTCAGGAAGGTTTGTCTCATACAAAAACAAGCACCCATTCTCCGCCATGGCATTAGATCAGACCCTGAACAGGTGAATGCCTTGGTAAAGTATGATGATAGGGCTCTTTGTCTTTCTGAAGCCAAATGCTGTACAATGCTGGATGGTAGCAGGGTATGGTATACGAAGGATGATTGGAGAGCTTGAAGATGTTACCATAATTGATTCAATAAAACACAATGAACAAATCATATAAATTTAAATATCTTTTGTCAGGGAAATGAGAGCTGTTGTTGATGTCTTTGAATAAATGGGAAACCCTTTCACTGAAGACAGTGTTGATTTGTTCACAGTGGACACGAAGTTTATTATGGACTTTGATATACAGAAGACAAGGAAAAATGTTCAGAGTGAGCCAGGAGCAATATGATCCTCTCTCCAAGAAACGTTTTTGATAGAACATTGCCAATCAGAGTCAATAAAAAATAAACTCTAGTTTTTCTCCAGAAAGCAATGTCCCAGTAACATACGTTCCAACAATTAAGGACGGCTATACCCTGCTAAATAATTTAGACATTGATTGCCAATCCAGGGATGGTAATCTCGAACAGCGTTTTTAGCACGAGAACCAGCCATGACCATCGTCACTTTCCAGAGCTGGTGACATGAGATATGGAACCAAGATAGACTTGCAGAACTTGAGCCACGGCACAACCAAGACCATAAGTGACTGGACTGATACTGAATGCTGCAGTGATACTTCAAATGCTGTCACTACGAAACTGTCCGACTTCTGATGTTTACACGAAGATAGTGTTCATATCATATATCGAACATTAGCTAGAACAAGTGAATATAATTTACATAGTGTAGAATGTTTATAGTTAAAACAATCTAAAGGCAACAACCAGAGAGAAAACGGAAAAGGGAGTTTGGAGAAGGGTTGTACTTTCATCAAATGTGTCAAGTAAGAGTCAAAGCTTCCTTCGTGTCAATAAGAATAAAACCAAACTCTTTCACTTGTAGGCAGAAGAGGTTACAAGCACTGACTTCACGGCAGAGAAGTATAAAGTACACATGGAGTTCATGTGTACAATATAACAGGCATAATGAGTTATATTTACACGAATAAGTGGACACACGCTTACACTGCATGTACTAGACACAGTTTATAACAAGCATGGGAAAATTATGGTGAAGACACGAGGCTTAGATGTAGTGATACTAATACTGTCTAAACTGCACAACATCCCAGTGAATACACACACAACCCATGGTCCAAGTCGGGCCGAAACGTCGTCGTAAGCTCCTCTCTTTTATATGTGCGGGTTGTGTGTGTATTGTTCCAGTCACGGTATTGTGCCTTTTTTGTTATCCCAGTGAAAGATGCATGGATTTTATCTGAAACAATGTTTCAAGCCTTTACATGAAGGGATACATCATTCTTTGCATTGAGTATCCGGGCTGTATTTCCAGATGTGAGTGATGCCTTCATAACAAGTGGATTTTCCAAGGTTAGTGAAGGAAGGCAGTATCTCTTTGCTCTGGAAAATATCCCTCAAAAAACAAACTTAAAGCAGCCTACCAAGGAGGGCAAATGTTGCACAAGTGTCTCATTCTTCAACGTATCAGTTTTCTAAACTAATTACATCATATCGATGTTAAATATCTGTCTAGTAGCCAGGGAAGTATTCACTAGCTGGTGGGGTTGATATATCTTAGTGCCACAGCGTCCTAGTAGCCATGGAAGTATTCACTAGCTGGTGGGGTTGATATATCTTAATGCCACAGCGTCCTAGTAGCCATGGAAGTATTCACTAGCTGGTGGGGTTGATATATCTTAGTGCCACAGCGTCCTAGTAGCCAGGGAAGTTTAACTAGCTGGCAGGGTTAACAGGACCTAGATGACTCGCTAGCGTCCAGTTGATGTACCTGCATGTCGCAACGTCCTAGTATCACCAAGTAAAAACATACTGATGTAGCCAAGTCACAGCATTGTGATGTGGCAAGGCCACATCATGGTGGTGTTGCCAGGTCCTAGAATGTTTGCATAAGAACATAAGAAAAAAGAAACACTACAGCATATGTATCACAACTTGTTGGTGTGCTCATGTATCACAACACGAAGGTGTGGTCATGTATTAGAGAATGATGGTGGGGTCATGTATCACAGATGGTAGTATGGTCATGTATGTATAACAGCGTAGTAGTGTGGTCAAGTATGTATAACAACATGGAAGTGTGGTCATGTATGTATCACAACATGATGATGTGGTTAAGTATGTATCACAGCAGCGTAGTGTGGTCAAAGATGTATCACAATATGATGGTGTAGCACTCACGATACTATTTTAACCAGGTCACAGTATAGTTTAGTCAGGTCATCATCAGAGCATAATGGGGTAGCTGGTTCACAGCAATGATATGTAGTATATTCATAGCCATTATATGTTAGTATGGGTATGTTATGGCATAGCAGTGTGGTCATGTCAGTGTCATAGCACAGTGGTGTGGCCAGGTCAGATACAAGCATTGCCAAGCCAGTGTTAGAACACAATGAAGTATAATGGTAAGAGTAAAGGTCAGAGGATGGTAGTTTGGCCAAACCTAATCATTGTATTGCTGCTGCTAGGATTAGCACTGGTTGTCTGACCAGTTCACATACTTGTAGTAGTAGCAGGTCGCAGGGTAGATGTGTGGCGAGGTCACTGCATGATAGTGTGATTAATACTGCAGTGAAAGACGTGGACAGGCAACATTGAGGTTTCATTTTCTTAATCTTGATAGGTGTTCACTGTTCAGTCACTTGGACTTGAATGAATGTGGTCCGTCGCATAGCCTACCTAAAACAGAGACTTATATTCTGGAGCTGGACGTGAAGTGTTGCAGCTGGAAATGGCGTCACAAATGGGCGGGGCACGCTAGTGGAAGTTGGTCGGGAAAAAATGCAATATAGCAAGAGAGCGAGAAACCACGTTGTTGGTAAACAATATAACTCGTCCATTGTCTCAAGTATAAAATCCCCTCTGTGTTCGTCTGACACAGCCTCCTCTGCTGCAGGAACGTTTCGGTAAACAAAGATACCAAGTGTTGCACAGGTGTCTTATTCGTCAACGTGTCAGTACTGTAGATCATAAATATGATATGACTAAACTGTCACGAAGTGTTGTCACAGAGTTGTGTCTAGACGCTGTCAAGTGTTGTATCAAGAAGTGTTGTGTCACAGAAGTGCTGTGTCTCAGACGTGCTGTGTCACAGAAGTGTTGTATCACAGAAGTGTTGTGTCACAGAAGTTTGTGTCACAGAAGTGTGTCCAGAAATTGTGTCCAGAAGTGCTGTGTCACAGAAGTGTTGTGTAGTTCAGTATCATAGCATGGAAGTGTGGCCAGCTCTTGCTCACAGCATGATGTTGTGGCCAGGTTACAACCCTGTGGTATCGCTTGGTCAGTGTCACACCATGATGGCGTTGCCTGCACATCACATAGTAGTGTGGCCATATCATTGACAAAAGAGTGTGAATTGGCCATAACACTGACAAAACATTGTGAATTGGCCACATCACCGAATAGTGATGTTTCCTATCTAACTGTTCTAGCACTGTCGAGCAGCTAGACCAAAACAAGGTACTGTAATTAGGTTACAGTATAGTGGTGTAATCAGGTGAGTGTCACACCATGGTAACACAACAGAGTCAGTGTCACATGATAGTAGTGTCGCCAGCACAGAAGTGTGGTCAGGTCACAGCATCGTGGTGTAGCCAAGCCAATGTCACAGCATGGTGGTGAAACACAACACTGTGATGTTGCCAGGTCACAAACGATGTGTTGCCTGGACAGCATCATAGTCTAGCCAGATCACAGCATAACGATATAGCATGGTCACAACATGGTAGTGTAGCTATATCACAGCATGGTAGTGTAGCTATATCACAGAATGGTAGTGGGATCATGTCACATTCTGTGTGGGCAAGTCAACGCATAATAGAATCAAGTAATTACATGGTGCTGTGACCTGTTAATAACATGTTATCGTGATCTGGTCAAAGCTTAAATGGTGTGGCCAGATGAGTTTCACTGCATGGTGGTATGGTCTGATTACTGCATGGTTACGTATCTAGGTAACAGCATGGTAGTGTTGTCTGATCAGAGAATGGTACCGTGACCAGGTAATAAAATGGGGTGAAGCCCGGACACAACTCGGTGCTGTGAACAGGTCACAACTCAGCGGTCTGGACACATCTAATATTCCTGTGATTTATCTGTGACTGGTTCTGAGAGCAGTTCTACTCACGCAGCCCGGCCTGTGGCCAGGCATTTCTGTTGTCTGCTTATTCTTATGACCCACATATCCAATGCAACATCGTTTATCTGCCACTTGTTAGAGGCAGTGATTCATTGTCTTCTTGATTTACTTTCATTTAATCGGAAACATATCTGATATCTACTTACCATATTTTGAGTAATCGTAAACCAGGGATGGTGATACAATGTTCTCCTAAGGTGTTTATGGAGTCCCTTCTTTTGACTGAGATTATTTTAACCTTCCTCTTTTATCTCATGCCAAAAGTACATTACAGATACTCTGATGCGCACTCAGTATTTCTGATGGTTTATTGGTTTAATGAGTGCAGTAAACGATCTTCATTTTTTCAGCAATTATAGTTATATTTCTTGTACGAAGTCAACAGTACCAAAATGCACTCTGAGCGAGAGCATAAGTGACCTGAATACTGTCTACATTGTTATTATTACTCTTATTTTGAAAATTCCTTTTATTCACAATGTTATGTTTTCTGGCTTTTGCAGAATTTACCTTAACGTGGTCATTTAATGGTATACCATTCGTACTGTGAGGTGGTTCTCTCAGTTCTGTATACAGTGCCCTTTTTAGATTCTTCGTTCTTTACATATATAACAGATTGAATTTTTCATTAACTGGACATCATGTTACATATTTTCTTTTCGTCCCTTGAAGACTGTTTATATCCACTTGTAATTTTGCCGTGTCTTCTACCGAGGTGATTTCCAAGTTCTATTTGTTTCGTTCGTATATGATATTATTATTAGTATTATTATTATAATCAAAAGAAGCACTAAACCATAGGGGTCATACAGGGTAGTGCAGGATGCAGGGAGAATGGATTGTAAGAGGGAGATTGAGAATTAGTAGGGTATGGAGTGCATTAGGGTAGTGGATAATGCAGGGATAGAGTATAGCAAGAGATCGAGGTAGAAGGGACTGAGGGAGGTGCTAGAGGCATAATCTTCAGAGTTTGTGTAGTAAGTCAGTTTCTGTCAAAAAGTCAATGAGAGAGTCAGGATTAAAGGAGGGTCCATCAGCAGGAAGGGAAGGTAAAGAAAGGGCCGCAGAGCGAAGACGTCGTTGGAGGTAAATTCTGCGTACTCGTTGATAGAGTGGGCAGTCCAACAGAATATGTCGAACAGACACTGGAACCTGACAATGTTCACAGAGAGGGGCAGGGAGCCTCTCCATGAGATACCCGTGAGTAAGACGAGTGTGGCCGATGCGAAGACGGGAGAGTGTAGTCTCCCAAACTCGACATTGGTGACAAGAAGAAGGCCAAAAACCTATACTTGGTTTAATAGAATGAAGTTTTTTATTCAGCAGGTCAGACCAGCGTTGTTGCCAATGGGTGCGAAGGTGGGTAGCAATGACCGCAAAATAGTCCGTGAAAGGAACACCTCCATATGAAACTGGAAGGTCATGTACTGCTGACCTCGCAGCAGTCTCTGCCTGTTCATTGCCTTGTATGTCAACATGACCAGGGACCCAACAAAAAACAATATCTTTGTGTTTGCTAGAGATACAGAGCAACCAAAGTTGCGTGTAAAGCACTAAGGGAGTCTGAAACGACCACAAATGGTGACACAGGCACAGAGTCAATACGGATAAGTGCCACAAGAATGGCATACAATTCAGCTGTAAATACGTTAGCCGAGGGTAATAGATGCTCTCGCACGACACTGTCCGGAAACACTGCTGCGAATCCGACGCCGTCAGATGACTTTGAACCATCGGTGTACACTGCGATGGCATGAGAATGAGAACGTAAGTGGTCTAGAAAAATAGAGCAAGAAGCCGTCGTAGGTAGGCGGGCTTTCGCGCAAGGCAGAGGAAAAGAACAGACACGGACAGCAGGAACTTTCCAAGGGGGTAGGGGAAAGGGAGATGCCACATGAACATAGAAAGGTGGTAGCTGAAGGGAAGACAAGAGTGAATGTAGACGAAGAGAAAAGGGACGAAGTAAACAGGGGCGACGGACAAATAAAGAGCGTCTAACATCTGTGACAATCCTATACATGGAAGGATTGCGGAAGTCATGAGAGCGAACATAATAGCGAAGGCAATGTGCATCACGACGATCGGACAAGGAAGGAATGTTCGCTTCTACATAGAGGCTCTCAACCGGGGAAGAACGAAATGCACCAATCCCTGGTAATGAATGGGATTAAGGCTGGAAAGAGTTGCAGGGGACGCCGCCGAATATATCTGGTCACCATAATCGAGTTTCGATAAAATTAGGGCTGAATGCAGGCGAAGGAGAGTTCTACAATCAGCCCCCATGAACGATGTGCGAGGGTTTTAAGGAGGTTCAGCCGGCTATGACAAGTTGCCTTCAGAGAAGTAATGTGAGGTTTTCAGGACAATCGACGGTCAAACAGGAGGCCGAGAAACCTGACTGTATCACGTTCTGGGATACGTGAGCCGTATAGGTACAATGGATGATCAGAGACCACTGAACGTCTAGTAAACGTAATTTGATGAATTTGTGCCACTAGAAAATTTAAACCCGTGAGAGGTGGCCCAATCGGAAATCCGGTTGATGGCATGCTGGAGGGAAACTGCAATGAGGTGACAGTCAGCACCCGCACAAGCTATAGCAAAGTCATCCACATAAGCGATGACCAAATGTTGGATGGGAGAACTGATGCCAAATTATTTATAGCAAGGAGAAAGAGTGTTGTGCTCAGAACACATCCCTGGGTGACACCTTCAGCTTGGATAAACTCCGGGGAAAGCTCATTACTAGCCCGGACACGGAAATGTCTGTCAGTTAAGAAGGCCTTAAGAAAGAATGGTAGGTTGCCTGGGAGGCCTAAGGAGTGGGCCTGGGCCAAGATATTATATCTCCAAGTTGTATCATAAGCCTTCTCAAGGTCGAAAAAGATAGCGATAACCGAATGGTTATTCGCAAAGGCATTACGAATATACGTATCCAAGCGCAGCAATGGGTCAATGGCAGAACGGCACTTACGGAAGCCATACTAACTAGGGGAGAGACTATTGTGAGTCTCTAAATACCACATCAAACGTCTATTAACTAAACGTTCCATCACTTTGCAAACTGCACTGGTAAGAGCGATGGGACGGTAGTGAGAAGGATCACGTCCCGAAGCACCTGGTTTTCGAAAAGGGAGAACAATAGCAGACTTCCACAGCTGGGAAAGAACTCCTTGCGACCATATGAGATTAAAGAGTCATAAGAGGACAGTAAGAGCAGACTGATGTAAATGCTGTAGCATACGAATATGTATGCCGTCTGGCCCAGCTGCCGATGATCGGCAAGCAGAGTGTGTTGCCTCCAGTTGTTGAAGGGTAAAAGGCACATTATAAGATTATTCTTTGAGAGAAGAAAAATGTAAGGGCTTTAACTCGCTGGCAGACTTAGAAGAAAGGAACGAAGGGCACAGATGGAGCCCCTGAGAAATGCGGACCAGATGATTACCAATTTCAGTGGCAACAACAAGAGGGTGTGCTATATCGACACCGGCAACCCGAAGAACAGGAGCCGGGTCGGGGGAGAATTTACCACTCAATTTCCGCACTTTCTTCCAGACTGCACTCATCGAGGAAGCCGAGGTGATGGTGGAAACATAATCCGGCCAAATGCTACAGTAGCCAGGAACAAGAGATATATTGCCACTGGTGACACTTAAAATCAACTGTGACCTCTTAATGGCTACGTTCAGTGCTGGATAGATATCAGAGCTAAAAGCATAGAGGCAATAATGATTTTATACTACTGGGAGCGATTGAAAGAGCTGGTAATGTATTCTCAAGGGCGAATACGAGAAACATACTTGAATATATATATATATATATATATATATATATATAATATATATATATATCCATATAAGCGGCTTGAATACTGAATAAGCAGTTTGGTAATTTATATTACAAAGTATCATTTGTTGGTATTTTTTAACTATAATATATATATATTATAAATTTAAATTGCGCTTGTTATAATAAGGTTTGGTAAGTTTTCTAAGGTTCTTTTGGTACACAATTTTAATTTTACGTTTAAATAAATAAAAAAAACATATCTTTAAACGTATAAGAGAAAATTTTAGAATGAACTTAATTTTAAATGAGTTCTTTCTAACTGACCAGTTTTACCTATTAGCACGACATATAGATGTTATGCTCATAAGGGCCGAGTCTCACATTTGTACACTATTATAACGACGGAGTACGGTGAAAAATATGAGAGGTAAAACAACAGACATAGTAAACAGCAGAGAACCACACGCACAATAACACTGTGTCAACACGTCTATCGAACCTGCTACCAGCGGATATGAAAAATAGCCAGAACACGTGTAGAAGTATTCAAATGGAATATAGTGTGCCAGATCAACCAGGCTTTGATGGAATGTGGGTCTGTGTGCTCCCAAAACCAACGGATTGGTTGACCAATTAATCAACAGGAAGGCCAGGCTCTTAGAGCAGGAAAAGTCTCGGGATTACGTACATATAATCAAATATAAATCGTAAGTACTAATTGGATATATAGTTCTACTGAGGGGTGACATGTGCTCCGGTGTGGGTATCATACTAAAGAATGAGACACACTTACTATTGAGTGGATATACATCTATCGAGTGTAAACATTTGTTCTAATTGGGAACAGTTCAGTTGAGTGTGATCCATTTCCTTTGGGTTGGTGTGTTTCTACCGATTGTGATCCACTTGCTCCTGGGTGGGAATCATTCTACCGAGGGCTACACCCTGCTCCTTCCTCAGTATCGTTCAAGAGAGCATGTTGAGTTTGATACACCAATGGACCCCAATGGAAATGAGTCACTCTGACTTTTTTGGGTTATCCTAGGTTTTCTACACATATGCTGCTATGTATGATAATCTATGTAACTGTATTTGTGTATACCTGAATAAACTTACTTACACAGGTAGTTCTCATAAGCACTTGCACTTGCTAGCGTAGTGACTGTGACACAGTTGCTCCTGGGCGAGTGTCTTTCAACTGAGCGAGTATCTGCTGAATGCAGTACACTTTCTGCTGAGAGTAGTCACACTTGTTACTGGGTAGTTATCGTTCTACTGAGGGTGACAGACTTTCTGTTGAGTGGGAATCTCTCTCTAGGCGTTACCCACTTGTTTTATGTTTGGTACTCTACAACTATGACACACTAAGTTTGACACACTCGAGAATATGAAACATGACACACTTGCACTTGAGTTAGTATCTTTCTAGCATGAATGACGCATTTGTTCATGGAAGAATCGTTCTACCGAAAGCTACAATTACGCTCTTAGGTATTTTTTTTTTACTGAGTCTTGCAGACGTGTTGGCTATCGTCTAGTAAGTGCCACACACATGTTCCTAGGTAAATATGAATCAAATGACTGTGTTACACTTGCTCCTTAACTGATAACATTCCCCTCCCAGTGACATACTTGCTCCAGGGTGGTTATCGTTCTTCACAGTGTGACACTTTTGCTCCTGAATTAATATCGCAATATTGAGTGTGATACACTTGGTCCTGGATGACTATCATACTAATGAGTATGACACTCCCTCGTGTGTGGGTATCGTACCAAAGATTGTTTTGACATTTGCTTCTGGGTGGGTCCTGCACTAGTATCTTTCCACTTATTGTAACACTTCCTAATCAGTGGATATCGTACTAATGAGTATGACTCACTCCTTGTAAGTTATTATTGCACTGTGTGCAACACACTTGCTTCTGTGTTGGTATCCTTCCACTGAGTGACACTTCCACACGGTGGGTATTATTTTAATCAGAGTGACACACAACTCATGGATGAATATCTTTCTAGTAACACAGTTACTCAGTTTTTCACTGGTGGGATTCTTTTTTTTTTTTACATAAAGTGGAAGTTTTTTGCCCAGGGTATCATTCTGCTGACTGTGACACACTTACTCTTAGGCAGTGACGACGCACTCCTTTGAATGTATTGTTCAAGAGAGTCTGGCACAGTTTCTAGTGCGCCTCAATTACTAAGAACCACTTGTTACTATGTGGGTATTGCTCTATGGGGGAGACTATTTCCTGGGTATCGCACTAATAGATGTGACAGACTTGCTCCTTGGTGAATATCGTTCCGTTGAATGTGTCATACTTATTCCTGTGTATCTTGCGAGTGCAACACACGTTCTCCTAGGCAGATACCTCTCAATTGAGTGAGACACATTTGCTCATGGGTGATTCTCATGTTAATGAGTGAGACACACTTGCTCCTGTAAGGATATTGTATTAATGAGTGTTATATTTGTGGTCACAGTAGGACCATGTGTTGTAACCGTCTTTGTAGTCTTATAACGTAGCAGGGTAGCTCTGAGGTTGAGCACAAATGTTGTTGATTAGATCTGGTTTATTTGAATAAGGTTTACACATATGCAGTTAGAGGGTAGCCAGGAGCCAGTCAATGGGGTAGGTCTTGACTGTGGGTCAGGTGGGTACGAAGAGAGAAGTTAGTCAGCGTGGGTCTACCTCAGTGCCTGACATCTGTAACTCAGTGAGTTACTGTAACTCAGTAACTCACTCTAGTGGGAGGTATGTGAAGCAGGTGGGTAGACCTACTGTCTACATTTTGTTTGGTCATGCACCTCAGGTCGTCCTGACCCAACAGCACTAGTGTGCAAGGAAAAATAATTCACATGGAACCTGTCTTTTGGTGTACCCCAGTACAAACAAGATAATTTTAGCAATCCTCAAAAAACTCTCCCATATGACCTATGGGAGAGAAAAAGGCGTGTTATTTTGCATAGTAGTGGAAAGGGCCATAGAATATCAGGACAGCACTGGAGCATAAATCTTCCAGTTTGCTCACAGGGTTGCACTGGCGTCAGGTGTTCTCTGCACGTCAAGGGACGTTCAACCATCCCCACATCTGTAAAACATTGATTGGCAGTAGCATTTTTTAAGGTGTGACATATGACATGAAAGGTCGGCACTGATACAAACCACATAATACACGCTGCAGTTACATCACAATACTATGGGTACCCATGTACAAAGTATACTACTTTTACATATATATATTATGTAGTCCACCCTGACTCTGTTGTTTGAGCTTTTAACTATAAAGCGTGTGAGCATTGATGCCCATTTTCGTTCATCGTTAATTATCTACACTGCTTTTCCACTCACTCAGCTTCTTAAGAATATTTTTCCATTTGAGTAGACTAGTAACGAAGAAAGAATATTTTGAAGGCTCAAGAGTAATGTCAACTCTTGTTCTAGAGTTCCTTGATTTCTATAAAGAATTCATTCTGACCACCAATACCTCCCATGGTGCTACGTGCTCCTAAGAGTTCAGTGATAAAACACATCCAATAGCTTACGCTGGTAGAGTTGTTACCAGAACTATGTAGAACTACTCGGTTACTGAGCAAGAAGAATCAGCCACTGTTTGGACTTTCTCCTCATATTAGAGATTTTATATTATGTTCTACTATGAAATCAAGATATAAATTGATCACTTTCCTCTGTTGTCACTTTCTGGGATAAAAGTTTGTCAGGTAAGAACACTACATGGTCCCTTACCTTAACTGATTATATCCTAATATTTTGTATGTTCCTGGTAAAGAAAATGTCATTGTCAATGCTCTGTTGATGTATATCTTTTTTTTGTCAGCAATGATGGCTCTATTGAGAATGTAGAGGGGCCAGCATCGAGACCCAATCTGGCCACCTGTGATTAGATTCCTGATGAAAGAGGCTGACACTCTGAAGATTAAACCACTAATAACTGTCAAAGACGTGGTAGTCAAGGTATAGAATGCAAAGTCGCCAGACTAGTGACTCCAGGTCATATTATTCACCAGCTGGTCATCACTACAGCATTTTGGTACTTACAACCATGGAAATGATCCATGATGTTTCAGGTGAATTGCATCCAGGTGAAGAATGCAGTTTCAGAGAAGTTTGAACGAAATATTTCTGTCGTAAATAACAAAAAAAGGCACAGTACCGTGACTAGAACAATACATAAATAACCCGCATGTAGAAGAGAGGAGCTTACCACGATGTTTCGGTCCGACTTGGACCATATACAAAGTCACATTTCTGTTGTAAGATGGCAAAGAAGATCAAAGAGCGCGCTCACATATGTGTCACCTGCCTTCATCACAAAGGCATCGTGAGCAGTCCTAATCTGATCCTCAGGAATCAAATCACAAAGGAGCTGTGGGAGACAACTTCTGTTAACCTCGATGGAAAAGTAGACAAAAAATGCAGTATAATGTGATACCATACAGTATAATGCAGTATAATCCGATTCTTTATTGTAAATAAAGAATCGCATTTTACTGCATTTGTGAGTACTTTTTGCATCGTGTCGGTATTTTATACCATTTACCTCCATTCTGTTGACCTTGGAGAAAGGTAATCTCCAACCTGTGATATACGATTATTTGATTTATTAGCAACAACTCGTTCCTAATCCTGAAGAAAACACCGAGATCGTAGCCAATCCATTCCGAGAGAGAATATCCCTTCATCACTCTTGTCCTTGAGTCCTCTTGTCCGATAATGTCACATAATTTATTAAAGCCAACATGCAGAGTCTTTAGTCTAGGTTTGGTTTTCAACAAGCACCTGTGACGTCACCTAACCCTTTTAGCACCCGGCTTTCCTGAATTCAGGAATTACGGGAGAGTTTACCTGGAGAGAGTTCCAGGGGTCAACGCCCCTGGGGCCTATTAATTCTAGTTCTACCACTTGAGATGATGCCATTCCAGACATGTAAAATACTCTAAACTCAGCATAAAATGACGCCATAGGGAGTCACCTCATTATGTATTGGTACGGTTATGACTAGTATCTTCCTTGTAGTCTGCCGTAAAAATGACTTCAGTATGCTAAAAATTACCTCAACATGGTAAGAATGATTTCAGTATGGTAAAAACGAGTGTGATGCACATGCTAGTGGACGGGTATCTTTGACACGTGTGATGCACATGCGTCTGGATGGGGTGTCATTCCAGTGAGTGTAAAACATTTAAATGAGCATCGTTCTAATCAATAACGCTGCGACTAGCCAAGGCCTCGAACCCATGTTGTTTTGGCCCGCCTCATGGTGAGTGAAAACCACATGACGCTCTAACCCACAGGACCACCAAATTTGGTGGTCTTTTGGGTTAGAACGTCATGTGATTTTCACTCACCATGAGGCAGCCAAAACAACATGGGTTCGAGGCTTTCTAGTCGCAGTGTTGTTATTGATCAATTCCACTTGTTCGTGGTTACTAATAAATAAATATATATATATATATATATATATATATATATATATATATATATATATATATATATATATATATATATATATATATTTATTTATTTATTTATTTCAATGAAGAACTTCAAGTGCAGAAAAATATGGATTCAACCTCAGCAGAATTTGTAAACGCAAGATGACTGTGTAGTAACTAATGTACCAACAACGTATACCTTAAGATGCACACACGACAGTCTATTTAAGAATAATACAGAGATCTCGAGAATACACATGTTTGGAAAAGTGAATTTACATTATATTATGCGGTGCACCAGACCCTGAAGAACGAAAAATAATACTGGCTAAACAATGAGAAAATGCTGAGCTCAAATTGAATGCATCGTACAGAGTCTAGAATAGACAGAGGCAGCTAAAAGCCATAAGTGATACTGAAAGAGATCCAAACGACTTCTTCTCATTTGCAAAATTCAAGCAAAAAAACTACGTTTTGTATCTGGCGTTTGATTAAAGGTGATAGAACATACACTGAGGACAATAAAGAAATGAGTGAAGTACTTTAGTCACAAGTCATCTCAACGTTCAGTGAACCATTAGTCAACCTAAAGATTGAAGACCCAAATGAGTTTCTTCATAAATGAGACACAAAATGCTTCAGAAATCTTAGTAATCCCTGATAAAACTCAAACTTTAAATTGATTGGGAATGCTGAATTAAATTTCTTCGAACTATATTCTTCGGAACATAGTCGAGAAATATTCTTCATAATCTACACCTTGAAGATACTGGAGGAATTAGTCCCAAACTTGCACAACGAAACTACTACTTATGAGCACACAAAGCTTGGCAGACGGTGCAGGATACTCCAGTGACAAACAGGGAAGCGATGAGTAAAAACACATAGATAAATGAATAAGTGGTAAGGGACCACGACTCTTCAACACCCTCCCCTTTTTTAAAAGGAGAATTCGAAAGATTCCTCAAAACAGTTCCTGATCAGCTGGGTTGTGGTGCATACATTGGGCTGCGGGCGGTAGGCACCAAGAGCTTCATCGAGCAGGCCACTGACCAAAAAGCCTGGTGTGGGATCGGGCAGCGGGGGTGATGACCCCCGTAAGCAACACCAGTTAGTAAATATAACTCTGGTTCTATTAGAATTGTGATGTTGCAATAATGAGATAGAGGGGAGAACACAGTGACACGCAGACAACTTTGCAGAAAAAGAAAAGCATCAGAAGAAAAAGGTATAGCTAAGGTATTAAGTCACGCAGAATTTTGCAAATAAATGAACAATAGGAATTCAGCATGAAGGCAGCCGCATAATAACCTGGTGGTTATATAAAGTACAGCGCCTCCCAGACAATAGTGGCGTGACAATACCAGACACAAGGAATCATCGGTAACGACCTTTTGGTGTAAAGGAAGAAAATATAATATATATATATATATATATATATATATATATATATATATATATATATATATATATATATATATATATATATGTCGTCCGATTAGGTAAAACTTGATTTTGGCTTAAATAGCAACGCTCACCTTGCCATATAAGACAAGTGAAAATTTGTATATGCAATAATTTCGCCAAAATCATTCTGAACATAACGAAAAAATATATTTCATTGTGCTTGTTTATTATTAAATTAATGTTAACGTATCTAAAATATATTTAGTTGGGTTAGCTAAATTAAATTGCGCTTGTTGTAATAAGGTTAGGTAGGTTTTCAAAGTTTCTCTTGGTACAAAATTATAAATTTTACATTAACATAAATGAAAAATATATCTTTAAACTTATAAGAGAAAATTTTAGAAAGGACTTAATATTAGATGAGTTCTTGTTAATTGACTAGTTTACCTACTGGCACGACATATATATATATATATATATATATATATATATATATATATATATATATATATATATATGTCGTGCCGATTAGCTAAAACTTGCGATTTTGGCTTAAATAGCAACGCTCTTCTTGCCATATAAGACAAGCGAAAATTTGTGTTTGCAATAATTTCGCAAAAATAATTTTGAACTTAACGAAAAAAATATATTTCTTTGTGTTTGTTTATTATTAAATTATTATTAACGTATCTAAAATATATATTTACTTGGGTTAGGCTAAATTAAATTGCGATTGTTATAATAAGGTTAGGTAAGTTTTCTAAGTTTCTTTTGGTACAAAATTATAAATTTTTACATTAACTTAAATGAAAAAAATGTATCTTTAAATGTATAAGATAAAATTTTAGAAATGACTTAATTTTAAATGAGTACTTGCTAATTGACCAGTTTTACCTATTCGGTATGACTATATATATATATATATATATATATATATATATATATATATTTTGGGATGGGGTCCACCTCTTGTTAGATTTCTTTCTGAAGCAATTTGAATATTCCACTTCCCCTACCACCCCATCTTTTCATTGTGTATAAACTTTATTTCAAGACAAGATACATTGACAAAATACATTGACAAGAATACAATAAGGAGTAAAACAACATAGATAACAACTCAGAGCTACATGTCAAATACTTCGTCTAGCTCCCCCGGCAGTGGGCCGCGTGACCAGAATGCTGCAGGCATTTCCCCTTTGGATCGCAACTTCCAGGGTAGCATAGTGGCTCCATCAGCACGCTTTTGACTTCCACCAGACCTCTGCACTTGGGGTTCCCGTTGAGCTAGGCAACGGGCTGTGGCGAGGCTTCTCTTTATGATGTGGTTGACCTCCTCGTGTCTAGCATACTTCTCTTCTGATGTGTGACACACGAGACCATGAAGTCCGAATTGATTAGCCGTCGCCCTGCCGCAAATACACCTATGTTCGGTGAGTATGGGGGGGGCTAAGTGAAGCGCAACACCAATCCGAATGGCCTGTGGGTCGAGTAGAGTGCCCAGGGAGGAATTGGGAACAGCTAGAAGGAAATCTCCTGAGTGTTGTGCCTTCACCGCTAGGAGACGAGCTTTGTCCTTTCCTGAAGCGTTGGTGAGCATTGTGTTGGCAATTTTTTCTATGATCGGTTTGTCCCAGTGGGACTGTTTGTGCTCTTTGGGAGGACCTTGTCTACTGGAAGAGTCTGCAAGGGTGTCCCATCGCCCGGCTGCTTCAATGAACCTGGGGTCTTGAGCTCCCACCACACTTCTCAAGCGTTCGGGGACAATCTTCTTGACTAATCCACAGGAGACCAAACACGACGACAGAAATGCAGGTAAAGCTACCTGTGTTGCTTTGCGCACCCCTATACCTCCCAGTCGCACTGGGAGGGTTGCCTGCTCCCATTGCCGATTCTCTAGTGACAGACTCAGTGCCTTCTTAAAGGTTGATCTCAGGTCATAATCGTCAAGTGTTGGGTTGTCAAAACAGGGTGCGCACCTCAAGAAGTGAGTCTTGGCATAGTAAGACACCTTGTGAGGAGATACAGGGCATCATGGGCATCAAGATCGATTATTCTCTCCTCCATTCTCTTCAGGTCATTCACTTTGTCCATGAGGACCGTGTCGATGGCCTGGTGACCCAGCGGTGTGGTAGTAGAGACTTCCGGGAGGATTGTTCGCACATCATTGATTATTTCCTGGTCGTTGTGATGATTTCACACTTGGAGGGATTGAGGATGAGTCCTAAGGTTTCTCCCTGTGTCTTCACCCGTTGTAAGTCCCCTAACAGGGACTCTTCAGTACCTGCCAGAGTGCCATCATCCAGGTACCAGATGTTGAGCTCTCTGCATAGGCTGGAAGTTATATATATATATATATATATATATATATATATATATATATATATATATATATATATATATATATATATATATATAATGAGAGAGAGAGAGAGAGAGAGAGAGAGAGAAAGATAAAGAGAGAGAAAAAGAGAGAGAGAGAGAGAGAGAGAGAGTAAGCCAGCTCCTTCATGGATATATCAACGAAATCAGTAATATTTAAGTGTTTTTATAGTGAACAAACGTAGAGTGTGTGAGGGAGTGCCTATGCTATCACAGCGCATATCTATTATGCTATCTTTTTTTTTTTTTTTGGCGCAATGTAATAATATGTGGGTGCTATTTAACAGCGTGAGTGTGCATCTATAACATCGTGATTTGCGTTAACAACTTTCAGTCGAGGGAAATGTGGATAATATTCAAACTGTTTTATTAAGTGATATTGTGAAGGCAACTCTCCCGAGGTGCCGGCTCCGGAGAGCTGCCTTCACAATGTCACCTGGCACCCGGAGGCGAAGATGATATCCTTGGGGTGAAATTTGACTCCAAACTGACCACGTTGTAAATCTTGGAAATATCTTGCCCAGTAAGTAAAACTTTGCCACCACCCCACACCAACACAACCCCCACCCCCACACCACCCACCCCACAACACTTCACCATTCTCTCACTTCCGCATGACTTTATTGTAATCTTGAAAACTCTTTTCTTTGTAATGACTTCGCATCGCGAAATAATACATCTTTAAATGTATAAGAGAATTTTTAGAAAAGACTTAATTTTAAATGAGCTCTTGCTAATTGCCAAGTTTCTACCTATTCGGCACGACAGAAACAAAGCGGTCAGGAAGCTTACAGCATTTACACGTATCTCACATCTGCTTGACAGCAGAGGTTGCAAGATTCTGTACGAGGCACAAGTACCCTCACAGCTTGAGTATGCTCCACATTCTTGTATTGGCTCCCTTCCCCTCCCCTCTCTTCGTCTCATCTGCGACTTCTTGACAGAATAGAGAGCAGCACGACTGCTCATCTCTTGTCTGGATCCAGCCCAGACAGATCTGTCATTTCAGCAGAGTTTTCAACACAGGAGGGATGTGGATGGCCTTGCTGTTATGTGCAAGGCCAACATTGCTAAGGTTCCACTCTGAGGACAGCGAGAACTGAGCTACACACCAAGACGGGCAGCTAACAGCAACTACACTCTGACTGTACCTTTCTCCAGAACATCGCTTTATCTGAGATCATTTATTTCTAGGATGACTCGTGTCTAGAACAAGTACGTACAACATAACGACATCGACGAAATAAAGTCATCTGACCAAATGAAATCGCTGGACAGCAGATGACTCCAGCCTCATCCTGTTCCCTATCTGTATCTCTCTTAACAATAAAAAAGCTTTCAAATGAACTAATGTTGGTATTAATAGGTCTTAGTAAATAAAATTAGGAACCCTAAACCTAACTTTGTAAAATCCTGAGTAAAAGAGAGAGAGAGAGAGAGAGAGAGAGAGAGAGAGAGAGAGAGAGAGAGAGAGAGAGAGAGAGAGAGAGAGAGAGAGAGAGAGAGAGAGAGAGAGAGAGAGAGAGAGAGAGAGAGAGAGAGAGAGAGAGAGAGAGAGAGGTAGAGAGAGGAGGAGAGGAGAGAGAGAGAGAGAGAGAGAGGTAGAGAGAGAGAGAGAGAGGTAGAGAGAGAGAGAGAGAGAGAGAGGTAGATAGAGAGAGAGAGGTAAAGACAGATACCATCAACATCAGGTTTTTTCTCTGTTTGGGAAACATTTGACATGAAAGGCATCATAACATTAAGATGAAAGCTGAGGCTAGGAAGATACGACACCAAGCTGAGAGCTCTGACAAGAAACGCACAGCTCAGTGCTGAAAGCTGCGGCAAGAAAGACCTATGACAACTGTTGAGAGCTCTCCTGTCTGAGAGTTGCTGTCATCTCAACACACCCACATGTGTTGTGCGGTGTCACCTCCAGCTTGCCTCCCAATAGACATAAACTAAGATATCGACATTTTCCTTACTACCCCGCCGCATTCCCATCCAGTAAATTCTCTTGCGAGTTGCATCTCTTGCTCTTCTTGTCCTCCAGATGTCGATAGTATCGCTTTTTCTGCACCGTCAAGTTTCTGAAAGTCTTCTCAATATCTGAATCATCCCTTTTTTTTTTCTTGGCTCAAAGCAGTCATAATTTTTCCTCAAATGACATTTATGTATTCATAATGGTATGTTTTTATTATTTCCTTGAGGTACAACGTTTTATTCTGTATAGACAATTGTCAATTATTTTTTATCAACATTGTATTTTTTTATATTACCACAACATATTTTCTTGCTATATCTTCTCTATTATTAGTGCTTATGCGCTTTTATCTCTATATTATATTGTAAGTATTATTACTCAACTCACATTATTATTTATTTTCCTTTTCAATGGCATAATTTTTATGCTTTATCTGCGAGCAGAGTTGAGATGTAACACACATGTCTTAGTCGAGGGACTCATGTTTTTTTTAATATCCAAAAGCTATATAACCCTTACAGATTAAAATATAATTATTTACAGCGTTAATTTTGTTGGTAAATTCTTGAGTCTGTGGTATCATGAGCAGTGCTTCTGAAAATCATTTGTATTGCAAGACATTGGTAGCGTAAAATATTGATACTGAAAGCCAGTGGTAATCCAAATCAGTTGTACACTATGTTAGTGAGATTGTAAGCCACTGGCTTTTTTGGGTTAGTGTTATTGCAACTTGATGGTACAATATTCCAGAGGTATTGTGAGCAAATTATATAATCTTAAGTAAATGTAAACCAGTGATACTTTTAGTCACTTTTTATATGCTACAAGAATTGTAATCATAAGAACATAAGAATGGAGAAACACTGCAGCAGGCCTATTGGCCCATTCAAGTCAAGTTCTTCTCAAAGCCAACCATTCCCACCCACTAGTTTGCCCAGCCTTTTCCCAAAGGTACCCAGTAATTTGTTGAAAAATGGTATATAATACCGACAAGTTGATGATTAAGATTATATCATCTTTATTTCATTACTACATCTGCTGCCTCTGTATGTGCCTGAGGAAGCCTACTGTGTAGGCGAAACGTTTCTTCAATAAAGATGTACATGAATGGTATACAATACCGACGAACATTAGACACATGTGCAACATGTCCCACATGTGTCTTAAATTTGCTTCGGTATCTCGGGTACTAATTAAACCCAGCCCTTTTCATTAATATATTTCTCTAATCTCTTTTTGAAGCTTCCCAAGATTTTTAGCTTTTATCATCCTACTCGGAAGATTGAGAACTCTGAAAACCAGTACTTACCCCTAAGCAACTGATTTTCATAGCAGTGTCAACTTTTGCTTCTACTAGATATATTTCGGCCTCGGCGCAATCCGCTTAGGGTATCCCCCGTATTCCATAACGCGCCAGTCGCCAGCCAGTGCCTCACTGCACGCGATTGGCTGAGGGACTGACCACCTCAAAAATTACAACTCTTCAAGGGTGATAAACTGATTACATCATCTTTACATCTCTACTGCTTCTGCTGCCTTCTCTGTACTCCACTGAAGAAGCCTACTGTGTTTGCGAAACGTTTTGGAATAAAGATACCTAACTATTGTGCATATGTCTTACTTATCAACGCGATTGGAACTGCTCAGAGGACGTCATACATAAGATGATAACCCAGTTAAATATTAGCTTTGAAGATCTGAAGAGACTCAAAAGTCATTCACCAGTCAAAAGAAGGAAACTAATATCAAAATTTTTTCAACAAAAAAATGTAGGATTAAGATATTACACAGCCCAAATGTAATTGAACTTTTCAGTGGCCAAAAAGACCAATATTCTAAAATTCAGACACACATTAAGTTTAAAGTCGCTCAGAAGCTGTATGATTAAATTATTAGCTTGGAAGGGTTGACGCTAATCAGATGCAACACTCAGAAATTATCGCCTGAAAAACAGTATGCTAATTTTTCCACTTTCCAAAAAAAAAAAGCAAACTGCGACCTACACAAGCCAAAATCAATGTAAATTGTTCTCCAAGATTAACCACCTTCTAAAAAAGCAAGTATACTAAGTAAATTTTATGTAAGTTAGTGCACGTAATATATAAATTCCTAACTATGGTCTTGCGGGCCCACAGATGTTATAAACACATAGCAGAAGGAAAAGTTAATTAATTATAGGATAACCAAATTAAGTCAAACACTGACTTATTTCTGGTCTGAAGAGACATTCCCCAATTATTTAAATGAAATCAATTCGACTAATAAAACCGACGGATGATAACTTACACAACCTAACATATCAAGAGATTATTCCCTTTGAGGGAAAACACCTCAGCACTAAAAGTTTAAAAGTGACTAGTGGAAATTTCCAGGTATTGCACAGACTCCAGCAAAGTCTGTGCCTACACAGCCTATATTCAGGAAACATTTCATCCACTTTAGACTGACGTCATTCACAATTGTTATATTATAAACAGAGGAAAGCGTTAAACCAGTATGATTAACACATAACTAGTGTAATGGGAAGCATTCAAATCTGAATCATGCACTTGAAAGATAAGTCCGAGTCCTTAGATCAAGAGCCCCTCACCAGCATCAAATACAACATGGTGAAATAATACTATACCATTTCGAGAATAAAAGTGTGAAATGGTATCTGCACACTCCGTTAAATGTACCAACCTTCTTCATAAGTAGGATACACAAGTGTTGAAATTTTGAAGCCGATCGGAGGAGCCTGTCTCCACCTATCACAGGGGAAAAAAAAAATGGGAATAGCTTTTGAGTCATTGTGCATCGGGCACCCTCGTATGCAAATTTTCTCATGAATCTTGCGCACGATACATTAAACTAGCGTTAAAAATTTTAAGGCGACCGATTAAGACGTTATCGAATAATGAACGAAATTACTTTTAGAAAGCGAAAAAATTTGGCTTAGAATTTAAGTTTCCTCTCGTTAATTTAAAAAAAAAAGCTGATTTTTTTTATTTTGTTTTTCTCAATTATATTCTATTTAAATTTTACTACAACCCAATAAGGAAAAAAAAGTGATTTTACTTATTTAAAAAAATCATTATGATTATATTAGCAAAAATAAAATTGACAAACTGGCCCCCACAGAGCAAAATATTAATAAAAAATATTTTTTCATTGAGATCCACCAGCTGTAGTTGTTGAAGCTGAGCGGAAGAGGCATTCTATAGTTATTTCTTGGGAAACAATTTGCTTAATATAACTGCCAAACTGAAATTTACAAAGCTCTAAATGGATTTCAGTAAAGTTCACCAATGACAAAATTTTAATGCTGATCACAAAAAGCATTCTCCATTAACCGATCAAATTTCATCAATTCCAGGTTTATTAACTATTTCAGTAAATTTTCAAAATCTGCACCAACTCGGACTAAATTTACAGGTTATTATCCTTCTTATACCATACATTCTAAATAATATTAAGTCTATAAGAAGAAGCATTACTTACATAATGAATACAAAATAAATATTATTACTGAATAAAACTGACTTTGACTACACACTGGCAGCATGATCCTTGTACTGAAGAAACCACACTAGAGGTAGAAATTAGAGATGTATCGGATGTGAAAATTTAGATATCCGCGGATGCGGATGTGTATGAGGATTTCTTATTTATTTTGCGGAAGCGGAAGCATATGCGGATATCTGTTTACAGTAAAATGCGGATGTAAGAAATTGTGCGGATGTTCCGCGGAAGCGGATGCGGATATCCGATACATTTCTAGTAGAAATATGAATCCGATTATTCATTATCAAATTACCGCACAAATCCTAATGATACAAAGTTTGTTTATAATATTTTAATACCTAAACAAATGTGCTTTCACACAAACATAGCTTGATGGGCACTATCCTGGCCACAAGATACATAGCTTGATGGGCACTATCCTGGCCACAAGATACATAGCTTGATGGGCACTATCCTGGCCACAAGATACATAGCTTGATGGGCACTATCCTGGCCACAAGATACATAGCTTGATGGGCACTATCCTGACCACAAGATACATAGCTTGATGGGCACTATCCTGGCCACAAGATACATAGCTTGATGGGCACTATCCTGACCACAAGATACATAGCTTGATGGGCACTATCCTGGCAAAAGATACATAGCTTGATGGGCACTATCCTGGCCACAAGATGCATAGCTTGATGTGCACTATCCTGGCCACAAGATACATAGCTTGATGGGCACTATCCTGACCACAAGATACATAGCTTGATGGCCACAATCCTGGTCACAAGATACCTAGCTTGATGGGCACTATCCTGGCCACAAGATAGCTAGCTTGATGAGCACTATCCTGCCCACATGATACCTAGCTTGATGGGCACTATCCTGGCCACAAGATACATAGCTTGATGGGCACTATCCTGAACACAAGATACATAGATTGATTGGCACTATCCTGGCCACAAGATACATAGCTTGATGGGCCCTATCCTGGCCACAAGATACATAGCTTGATGGGCACTATCCTGACCACAAGATACATAGCTTGATGGGCACTATCCTGGCCACATGATACATAGCATGATGGGCACAATCCTGGCAACAAGATACCTAGCTTGACGGGCACTATCCTGGCCACAAGATACATAGTTTGATGGGCACTATCCTGGTCACAGGATACATAGCTTGATGGGCAGTATCCTGGCCACAAGATACATAGCTTGATGGGCACTATCCTAGCCACAAGATACATAGCTTGATGGGCACTATCCTGGCCACAAGATACATGGCTTGATGGGCACTATCCTGGCCACAAGATACATAGCTTGATGGGCCCTATCCTGGCCACAAGATACATAGCTTGATGGGCACTATCCTGACCACAAGATACATAGCTTGATGGGCACTATCCTGGCCACATGATACATAGCATGATGGGCACTATCCTGGCAACAAGATACCTAGATTGACGGGCACTATCCTGGCCACAAGATACATAGTTTGATGGGCACTATCGTAGCCACAAGATACATAGCTTGATGGGCACTATCCTGGCCACAAGATCCATAGCGTGATGGGCACTATCTTGGCCACAAGGTACATAGCTTGATGGGCACTATCCTGGCCAAAAGATACATAGCTTGATGGGCACTATCCTGGACACATGATACATAGCTTGATGGGCACTATCCTGGCCACAAGATACATAGCTTGATGGGCACTATCCTGGCCACAAGATACATAGCTTGATGGGCATTATCGTAGCCACAAGATACATAGCTTGATGTGCACTATCGTGGCCACAAGATACATAGCTTGATGGGCACTATCTTGGCCACAAGATACATAGCTTGATGGGCACTATCCTGGCCGCAAGGTACATAGCTTGATGGGCACTATCCTGGCCACAAGATACATAGCTTGATGGGCACTATCCTGGCCACAAGATACATAGCTTGATGGGCACTATCCTGCCACAAGATACATAGCTTAATGGGCACTATCCTGGCCACAAGATACATAGCTTGATGGGCACTATCCTGGCCACAAGATACATAGCTTGATGGGCACTATCCTGGCCACAAGATACATAGCTTGATGGGCACTATCCTGGCCACAAGATACATAGCTTGATGGGCACTATCCTGGCCACAAGGTACATAGCTTGATGGGCACTATCCTGGCCACAAGATACATAGCTTGATGGGCACTATCGTAGCCACAAGATACATAGCTTGATGTGCACTATCGTGGCCACAAGATACATAGCTTGATGGGCACTATCTTGGCCACAAGATACATAGCTTGATGGGCACTATCCTGGCCGCAAGGTACATAGCTTGATTGGCACTATCCTGGCCACAAGATACATAGCTTGATGGGCACTATCCTGGCCACAAGATACATAGCTTGATGGGCACTATCCTGGCCACAAGATCCATAGCGTGATGGGCACTAGCTTGGCCACAAGATACATAGCTTGATGGGCACTATCCTGGCCACAAGATACATAGCTTGATGGGCACTATCCTGGCCACAAGATACATAGCTTGATGGGCACTATCCTGGCCACAAGATACATAGCTTGATGGGCACTATCCTGGCCACAAGATACATAGCTTGATGGGCACTATCGTAGCCACAAGATACATAGTTTGATGGGCACTATCCTGGCTACAAGATCCATAGCGTGATGGGCACTATCTTGGCCACAAGATACATAGCTTGATGGGCACTATCCTGGCCACAAGATACATAGCTTGATGGGCACTATCCTGGCCACAAGATACATAGCTTGATGGGCACTATCCTGGCCACAAGATACATAGCTTGATGGGCACTATCGTAGCCACAAAATACATAGCTTGATGGGCACTATCCTGGCCGCAAGATACTTCAGCCATTAAAAATTAAAGCCGTTCAGAAGATATAAACTAAAATTTATTTAACGTGATTTAAAGCGAATAACAGTTTTACATTATTTTACGCATAAAATCGTCAAATCTTCTACTCATATGAATTTTCTCTCCCCGTCGTCGATTATTTTGGCACAATTTTGGATGTATGAAGATGTTTTTGGAGGTAATCTGAACATATCGAGGAAGATGGAAATGGATTCAATAACTGTGAATATAGAGCACATGAATATGGTCGTTGTTTCAAGAATTTGCTTCACGTTACTATAAAGAAGTGTAGAAAATTTGAAGCTGATAGGATGAGGCGTTCTCGAGTTATGAGCGAAATTATATAATGAATCTAAATGATGAAAAAAAATAGATGGATTTCGGTTGTTGCGCGTTAAGAAAAAATATATCCGTATTTCACGACTTTCAAAAGACTGGTAGACTTTCAAAAGACTCGTAGACTTAGACGCGAGAAATGAAGGACAGAGGTGAAGCCCTTGGGACACACGAACATGATAGTTCCCGATTTCCTTGGCAACTTCAAGAGGTTCCGCAACACTAACACCTGCAACCCGCAAACCAGGAGCTAGGTCAGGAGTGTACTTGTCACACAACTTCCGTACCTTCTTCCAAACCACACACATAGGGAAAGTCGAGGTAATGGAAGACACATAGTCCTGCCAACAAGTGCGTTTAGCGTCACGTATGATGCAGCGAGCGACTGCCCTTGCCCTCGTAAAATCCAACGATCCAAAGGTCCGATTGTACCGATAACGGCCCCACGCAGTGCGTTTCAAATGCACCGCACGGGCACACGCAGGAGACCACCAAGGTACGCATATCTGAGAATGCTTGCCTGAGGTTTAAGGAATAGACTGTGATGCTGCAATTACAACAAAGGTTGAAAACTGGTGCACCAGCTCATCAATAGAGGACGAAGAAGGGTCCTCCTAAAAGTGGTATGATGAGAGTATAAGTCCCAATTCGCTCATCCAAATTGCCAACGAGGGCTACGAGGCGGTCGGGAATACGTAGCAGAAGTAAGAAGAATAGGAAAGTGATCACTGTCGTGCAAATCAGGGAAAATAGACAAAGCGTAATCAAGTGCAACTGACGAGGAGCAGATAGAAAGATCAATGCAAGAGAGAGACTGAGTGCGAGTCAAAATGGTTGGGAGCACCCGTATTTAAAACATGAAGAGGATGAGAAGTGAGAAGAGTCTCTAACTGATCACCACGAGAGTCACAGTGGGACCCTCCCCAAAGATGGTGAGCATTAAAATCACCTAACAACAAGATGGGCGGCGGTAGAATGCACGGGAAGGGGAGAGATATAGAGATCAAACCATATACCATATGTGCAAATAAATACGGGCTGCAGTATAATGCAGCAGAGAACGAACAAAGACCTGTTGATACGCACACAAGAAGAAGTGTGCTCTCATTAAATGATTCATCAGGAAAGGGATCAGCAGAATGCAACAGCACATAGCCCGAAACGGGACGAATCACATCTGAACGAATTTTTGGACTCTTGTAACCTGACACATACTGGGAAAAACTGGGAGAGCAACACCTGGAGCTCTCCCCGATTACCTCTGAGTCCACGAATATTCCATTATAAATAAGTCATTATTTACAAAGACAAGTATGCCAACAATAGGATCAGTGAAGTCAATGTGTGGAGGCAATGGAAAGTAAATAAAGAAAGAGGAATCAGAATGATGTGATGGAAAGGATTGCTGCCAGGGTTGGGAAAATAAGAAGGGGTGTCCGTCGAGGGTTTCGTCTCTACAGTATGGTTGGAGATAGTGTCAAGTGTCTCAGCGGATAAGGAAGATGCCAATACCATATTTCAGAGACAGGTGAGGTAGAGCAAGTAGAGACTGGGGAGACTATGGAGGGGACCAGAGTCAGAAGAGTCCTGCAGTGAAACTGGAGATGGAGGCTGGAAGGTAACTGGGGAAGAAGACTGCGGTGGGAGACAGGAGAAGAGGGGACTACACGAGGGGGGGCTGAACCTCCACCTCCATGTGAGAGCTTGAAAGGGGGTGAGAACGAGGCACCGAGGCCGAAAAGGAAAACTGTTGGGGAATTGTAAGTACTGGAGGAATGCGAAGAGACTTAGGCTTATGAGACAGGTCTAGTTTTGCAGGTGATAGGCATGAAGATGCAGGCGTGCGAGGCCTTGCAGATTGAGAAACTAGCGGGCAAGAAGAAGTAGAGGTAGGAGTAGGTAAGGAGGTGGGGGGTTCAGAGGGTAAAACCTCAAAAGAATTAGAGACGGGGGTGACCCCGGAAGACACGACACCAGTATAGCTGGTAGGCTGGGGAACCTCCAAAGTTGGAGGTCTCCTAGCTACTCTCAAATAAGGGATACGAGGAAGATTACCCTGAAGGCAGACCCCGAGAGACCGCCATAGCATAAGGCCTTCGTTCTCCTTAAGACAACGAATTTCTCGTTCATTACAATAGACCTGACAACAGCGGGAAAAAGAAGGATGAGGTTCATTGCAATTGAGACAAGTGGGGGAAAGACTGCAAGATGTATCGGCATGATTGGCACCGCAGACCGGGCACTCCACCGAAGATCTGAAGTATTTAGCAGGGTGTCCAAAGTGCCAACAATTTCGACACTGTTGGGGAGTAGGGACCACATTATGGATCTCTAGACGATGGCCCGTAATATAAATGGAGGACGGGAGTTCAGGGCAGTCAAAGGTTAGGCAGGTGATGTTACTGGGAAAGCGCCTCCGCCCACGAGTGGCCAGGACATATGTATCTACTTTGAGAATAGGAAGGTCCTGAAGGGATAATTGCTCCAAAATATCATCACTGCAAGACAAAAAATCACTCTGTACAATGGTACATGGTAAAACCACTATACCACTGCAAGAATTGAGAGTAGCGTGCTTGTGAATTGTGATTGGACTGTTATCAATGGAAGTAATATGGAAAAGATCATGAGCTTGTTCTGCATTCTGAACTGTAATGATGAGAGCACCGTTTCGAAGAGTGTGAAAGGATATACTTTGGCTAATGTGTCGTAAAAGAGCTTTACCAATACTATGGTCAGAAAGATAATCATTTGGAGATGTCGGTTGTAGGGAAAATAATTTAATCCACTGCGTACTTGTAAACATGGTGCATAAAGGAAGTGCGTGTCACGTAGGTCGTTTTTGGGTACAATGAGAAGACATCGAAGAACCGTCGTCAGTTAATGGTCTGTAACGTTTAGGCATAATACTGCAGGCGGCCTGACCCGGGGTGGGTGGGTGATCCAAAAACCATCGCACCGTATTCGGGGAAGCCGGATGCATAGTTAAAGGTGTGCAAGAGGCACTAGAAGAAACAGGAGGAGCCTCAGCACCTGGAGCGGGTGACAAAGCATCACCAACATAAAGTACAGGGTATGGGACGAGTCTGAAGAATGGTCCAATAACGAAGCCGGGTCAGAACAGGATGTGGTAACAAAAAGTGGCCTGGGAGGAGGAGGGTTATCTCGGAACGAAGACTCCATGTGATGGTGGGACTTCTCTCTTATTATTATTTTTAAGAAAAAAAAGAAAGATGGAAAGAAAAAAAAAAAGAGGGACAGAGGAGGGAGTCACTAGAAGGCATGAAAGGGCCGTAAGTTCCTTCTCTCATCCGAGAGGACCTCGAGACCACAAGCAGTGCAGATGCAGCGTGGAACCCGTGCCATACCCTACCCATCACGCCAGTAAACCAGCGCTCTGGGATAGCAACCTCACATCTCCCGAATCCCTTCACATCTCCTGAGCCACCTCGGTGGACAAAAGAGAAGGCGGTCGGAAACCCGCCATAGAGAATACCTCCTTCGGCTACCACCTCCCAGAATCGACAGGCAGCCTCTGGAGATACACCTGTCATCTGAAGGATACCCCACCCACTTCTCAAAAATCTGGAAAGGGAGCAGGACCCCTCCAGATAATCCAGATTCCACGGCAAACTACACCACACTCTAGGAACCTCACAGAGCGGGATGAACTCAGGCACACTTTTCCCTACCTAGAAACCATAATGCCAGAAAGGAGGACCCCAGAGGCTACAAATGGGATGGGGAGGGTTGGGAGGGGAGGAAAAAGAAAAAAGGGGGATGGGATAGGGAAGGGTGGATTGGGGGGTAATTAGGTTTCGTCTGAGGAAGAAGACCAAAAGGTCCAATTCCTCAGACCGATAGCCTCTTCACCACAACAAGGAGCCTCCCTTGAAGAGGCCGATTAGGCCAAACTTGCGATTTTGGCAACGCCCTTCTTTTCAAATAAGGAAAGCGAAAATTTGTGTGTGCAATATTTTCGCAAAAAAATAATTCTGAACCTAACGAAAAATATATTTCAGTGTTTACCTGGAGTTTACCTGGAGAGAGTTCCAGGGGTCAACGCCCCTGCGGCCCGGTCTGTGACCAGTGTGTTTGTTATTGTAAAATATATTTAGTTGGATTAGGCTAAATTAAATTGCGCTTGTTATAATAATGTTAGGTAAGTTTTCTAATGTTTTTTGGTACAAAATTATTAATTTTTATATTAACATAAAAATATATCTTTAAAAGTATAAAAGAAAATTTTAGAAAGGAGTTAATTTTAAATGAGTTCTTGCTAGATGACTAATTTTACCTATTCGGCAAGACATTATATATACTTATATATATATATATATATATATATATATATATATATATATATATATATATATATATAATTTCATTAAAATCTGAAACTGTTAGAAACACGTTTCAAGTTGAACACAGAGGTAGAAGACCTCTTACAATACATACCAAGGAGTCAGCTGAGTGTGTAGAAGCGGCAATATACAGAGCATCTTTTCACAATGACAACTCCTGTGGGAAAAGGAGTGACAGGATGCCACCATCCTTCTACAGCCTCTAACTTGTTTCCAGGCTGCAAGACCTACTTGATTATTCATTTAACCATGTCTTTAAATTTTAGCGTTTGCAAAACAGAATAACTGATATAGTCTCAGTAATAATCATTTTATTCTATATTCCCTGGAAACATAATATTGGCTGTGAGAGAACATTAAATCATTTGGGCATAGCTGCTTGCTATACCAAAATCGTCTGACCACCCTGACAGTCTGAATAAACGATGAATTGGGTTTTATGAAATAAATCAATTGACTGATGTTACGAGAGGATATTTTATAGCTTGCCGCTCTGAATTTAAGTTTATTGACTAACCAACACTCCCATCAAATTTCGAATAATTTGTAAAGAACGTAATCCTTAGTTCATGAAATGGAACATTAATAGTGGAGAGGAGCAATAAATGTAAATTAGGAAATCATATCTATCACCTGTACATTGTGACCTCAGAACTATTCCACAGAGGACAGAAGAAATTCATCTCCCTAACCAAAGTGAAACCGATCAAATCAGTGTTAAATATCTTCCTGGGGAAGAAATGTTTCCAATATGCTTGGCTTTGTTTCTGTATATATGGGTATCCCTATAGTGACTCATATTGTTACGTACCTTGGTTGACAAAAGTAGGAAAAAGAAGAAGAAATATTATTGGCAGTATTATGTTAGGTAAATGGACACAGATGCTACTAATGTGATATTTTATTGTGGTAATGTTTCATTCTCCAGGAGTTTGACAAAGGTCCTAGAGAGCGAAACGTTGCCACAATAAAATGGCACATTAGTTGTATCTATGTCCATTTACCTAACATTTCGTAGGCAATTCTACCATTATTGCTAATATTATAACATGGGACATCACATAGCATCTCAGTTATGTCACGTAGTTAAACACTTTAAAATAATTAATATGCAACCAGGTTTTTACATTTTACTTTTATTTAACAAAACAAGTAAAAAAAAAATCCTGAAGACGGAAACTCTCGCTTAAAAAATCGTAAAGATTATTAACATTATAATCAAAATCAAGCGCTAAACCCACAATATAATATCTATTTTTACAAGTACATGTACAAGGTGTACAGTCCTACCTGACATCAATGACATACTACTATATAGAAAGCCGCTTGTTATTTAGAGCATTTCGGGCAAATTAGGTCAGTGTTGTCCCAGGATGCGACCCACACCAGTCGACTAACTCTCAGGTACAAATTTTATGCTGATGGGTGAACATGGACAGCAGGTGCCTCACCCGTACCATGGATCGACCCCCGTACCTCAGTGTGAGCTGAGTGCACTAGAAATCGAGCTGCGACAAGGGTCATACAGCGCTTCACATAAAGAAACTATTACAAATATTAAAAATCTCCACCATATTAGGTATTCACAACAAGATCTCTAACAAGCTGTACGGCTTTTTTTTTCCCAACTTTTCTGATTTCACGATATTTCTTTTTTTCTTCATTCTTTAGAGTTTATTTCGCTCATAAGTATTATCTGATCGGCTTAAATTTTGAACACTTTCATACAGTAACGAGGACCAAATTCTTTGAACAGTTATGTTCACAAGCCCTGTGATCACACATTCCCAGCATCATGGAATGGCTGGGATAACTTCCAAAACTCACTAGCGTAGTTTCTAACGAAAAAAAAAAGCTTTCTCCTACTTCGACTACAGTGGAGATCGCAGCTTAGACCATTTATTATGTAAAATGGTGTGAAAATTTTCTCACTAAATCACTTTATTAAAAAAAATTATTTTACCTCTTTTGAACGGATTCAATATTTAATGGCTGATGCATCTAAGGCGTAGGATTGTACCCATCAAGTTATGTTTACTTGCAGATAAATTTGCTGAGACACCAAAAAAAAAAAAAAAAAAAAAAAAAAGTGAATTTGTTGGATCTATGCCATTACAGGAGAATGAATCATCTGATCGGCTTCAAATTTTCTTCACTGGTGTAGTTTCCTGAGCACAACGCTCACGCTGCTACTGAGTGGCACAAGTCCCAATTTACCGCCGATTATATTGAATAACTAATGATATTCACTTTTATTCAATAAAGAATATTTCTTCTGCTTAATTTTAAACTACTACGGACGATGTATTATGAGAAGGATGATGCCTCTTAACTTTATTCAGACGAAGTGCACATTACAAAGATCACTGAAATTTAAACAAATTAAAATAATCTTTGGAATCTAGCCAATTAATGAAGAAAGTTTTTTTTTTTTGAATGGCTTCAAAGTTTTACCATTGATAAGTGTTATTAAAACAGCTTGTCACTGACTTTCAACTGTAAATTTTAATTTCGCAACTTTATAGTAAAGTGCGTCCCTGGTAATAACTAGAGAATGTATTCCGACCCGATTCAAACCCTTAATGTTGGTGTATTATAATAATTATTTTTTGTATTAATTTTGAGCTGTGTGGGTGCCAGCTGTCACTTTCTGCAAGTTTTATATATTTTTTTTTAAATTAAATATTTTTCTTACAACATTAGAGGATTTTTAAATATAAATAGGAGGAAAAATATGGAAAACAAAAATTGCATTTTTATGGCACATTCTTAGAAACATTTTAGTTGATAATCTTTATAATTTTCATTTATTACGATAGAACGAATTATGTGATCGGCATCAAATTTTCTGATTTGTTATTGTGAAAGCTTTTGAAGGAGTCCCTCCCTCCTTATGAGAAGAAAACAAAAATAAATTATAACAATAATATGAACAACTTTATTGAAAAAAAAAACAAATCTTAAAATATTAAACATGAAATAGTCTTAACTGATGCAAATGAAAAATTAAGTGAATAAATCAATCAAATGAACAAACCTAATAATGTACAGAAAGATCCGAGTCTGCCGATGCTATGGTAAGGCGCATAGGAATAGATGGAGTAGAATGGGACGCTGAAGGTAATGGGGTCACAGATGGTTGTGACTATGGTGAAGTCCACCACCAGACGGTTACAATGCTTATGAAGGTGCACACCTTGCAGCGTAGGTAATAGTTACGTGCTGGCCGTAGTAAACTGGAAATCGGCAACAGTATAAAGGACATGGCCAGTTCCTCAATGCCGAGATAGCTCTGCTCTCGTGGTACATAAAAAATAGTTGTCAAATAAGGCTGTTGATCTGTCCAGATGTGGTGTATCAGCAGAGTTTCTCTCGATTATGCAGGAGTGTAGATCCAAAGGTGAAGGAACAACAGAGTACCCTAGATGAGGCCTTTGACAAGATCGTGGACCTGCACAGAAGTTCTCATGATTTAATAGACAGGTAGACCAAAAGTGAAGGAACAACAGAGTTCCCAAGGTTACGAATTATTGTCTGGTGGGTGACCCTAACCAGACAACGAGGCTGAGAAAGAAACAAAAGAATATTACTAGTCATTACCATGATAGGCTGAAGGCCTGTAAAAGAAATGGTGATAACTAAACATTACCAAAGCCCTGACAAAAGTAGAAAATGAATTAAGAGAAAACTAAACATTAAAATTTCAAGAATGGAGCTCTATACTTACAGACTTGATGAGAGTAGGAAGCCAAGTGACATTAGTCTGCAAGGGTCCTTTGTTGCCTCTCACCCGGTGGGAGAGAGGGGAAGGGGGTAAGGTAACCACTCACATACCCCTGTCTGAACAGTCATACTACCAGTCATACTTCCTCCAACAATCATTCAGTCTTCCACTCTTATTTAATTTATTTTTCCCCTCACAGGTGTAATGTACATTAAGCGAAATTCATACATATTTTACATTACTATCGTTGTGCCTTAGTGCTGTTGAAGGGCTCTTGATCCAAAGAATTGGACTTATCTTCCCCTTATTTGGATCAAATTTGTATGTCTCCCATTCCACAAGGAGCTATTTGACCCCTTTGGGTTTAGCACATTCCTCTGATTAAAATACTATAACAAATGTGAACTGCAATAATCTTCAACGGCTGATGCATCGTGAGGAATGGATGTTAAAATTTTATGGATTAAAGCTGTGTAGGCATAAATTTTGGTGGATTCTGTGCAATAACTGGAGAATGCATCTTCTGCTCAGCTTTAAACTTTTAATGTTGATTTATTTTCCTCAAAGGAAACAATCTCTTGATGTTTGGTTGTGTAAGTTTTATAATGAGTAATTTTTTTCTTTGAGTTAATGTCTCTTCTTATATGAGATAAGTGGCAGTGCTTAATTTTATTCGGCTATCGTAGCTTAAATCAATATAATGTGCTTTTATGTGTCTGTGAAAAAATACAAAGTGGGAGTTGTCACATATTTTTTTTGCCGATGACACTGTGCTTTTGGGAGATTCTGAAGAGAAGTTGCTAAGGTTAGTGGACAAGTTTAGGAGGGTATGTAGAAGGAAGTTAAAAGTGAACATTTGAAAAAGCAAGGTGATGAGGGTAACAAAAAATTTAGATAATGAAAGATAGGATATCAGATTGGATGGAAGGGGGTACAGAGGAAGTGAATGTCTTTAGATATTTGGGAATTGACTTGTTGGCGGATGGTTCTATGAAAGGTGAAGAATACCACAGAACTGATGAGAGGCGAAAAAAAGGGTGGTGCACTGGGGCATCTGTGGAGACAATGAACGTTATCTATGGAGGTAAAAAAGAGAAATGTACGAGTACAGTGGTGTTATGCAGGTTTCTGCATGACATTTAAATATACGTAATATATAGCTATTGGAGAAGTGTGCCATAAATTTCAGGTAATTAGGAAAAACAGTAATAATAATGTATAACCTTTAGATAAATGTAAATTATAATTTTAGAAATATGCTGTCCTTTTGGGGAATACTGTAAAGTAAGTTTAAGTGGTGAAATAGAGAAATCCAGCTAGAGATTTATTTGCCAAAGTTTTGTGGTGAGGGTGTAGGCGTCGCGTGGGTGACACATGTGCGCGGCATGGATAGCGGCTGGCGAGACGGAGCCTGTGTTCAGCTAAGTTTGTGATGTTGTATTCCCTTTTGTGTAGCTAACTCAAGCCATAGGCTCTTTTAATGGTGTACCAGTACACACCCTGGGCTCGGACATGGTCGGGGCCCTAAGGGACGAGTGTGAACTGAAGAAATAGGAGGAGATGTGTTCGGGAGGACGGAGTGGTGGCTTGGCTGACCGCTTAGTGTATTGTTTTTTTTTTTTTAAGTGACCACCCGGCCGCCTTCTCCGTCCTGTACTGTTTTTGAGGGGGTTTGGCTAATTGATTTGTGAAGAGGCGTGTTTGGACTGTATATAGTTTAATATAAGTAAATAAATGTATATTTTCTTACCTAGGAATTTTTGTGTGGAACCTTCTGATACCCTAACCCAGTGGAGCACTAAACCACACGGGTAACACCGTAGCTTTGTTTATGGGGATAGACCTGGAAGGCCTAGTTTTACAGGGGTTTTGTGTAACTTTTACCCTTTGCCCTTAGACAAGGCATTAGGCCTCAGGGAAACCCCAATTTCTGCGTAACATGGGGGCCTGTATATGGGAGAATTATCAAATTTTGTGGTAATTCAAGTTTGCAACCTGGAAAGTTAATAATCATACTTTATTGGGTTGGTTAGAGGAAGGATTCACTAGAAAATACCTACACTAAAATGTGGCCTTACTTTTGCAGGTGTAGTACTCAGGTTACTGCTAGTTTTGTGTGAAATAGGTCTAATTTTTTTTTTTGTTATTAGTGCCCATAATTTTTCTGGGACCTAATTTACCTTTGCAAGTGCTCTATTGCTTACTTTTATTGTTATTAATACCTCTTGTTATTAATACCAGTTTTTGGGGGAACAAATTGCCTTTGCAGGTGCAATAACCCCAGATTTTATTTGTTTTGTGTGCAATAGTGCTGATTTTATTGTTATTATCAGTATTTTTGGGGGTACAATTTGCCTTTTGCAGGTGCAATAACCCCAGATTTTATTTGTTTTGTTTGCAGTATTGCTGATTTTTCAAGGTGTTATTAATACATATTTTTGTTGAATAATTTACACTTGCAGGTGCAATATTGCTGATTTTTAAGGGTGTTAATAATACAAATTTTGGTGCATAATTTACCTTTGCAGGTGCAATATGGTTGGTTTTCTTGTTATTAATACCTAATATTTTTTTTTTGGAGATATTTTTCCTTGGCAGGTGAAATAGCTCTATTTTTCTGCCAGATTTTTGTGTGCTATCCTGTTTCATTTTTGGGGAGTTCCAGGATAATTACTCCTTGTGTTTCTTATAATAATTTTGTGTTGGTGCTTTACAGTGTGATTTATTATTTTATATAAGTTCTTGTGGATAGCAAGAGTTTGTGCTATATTTTTCCAAAATGTCTCACAGTGGTGAACTTGCTGGGGTTGTTGTGGGTGATGGAGGAAACCCTGGGTTAGGTTCCACTGGTAGGGACCTGGATAAGGAAGCAGAACTTATGAGGTTGAAATTGGACATAATTGAGCAACAAAAAGACTTGTTAAGGATTGAACGTACAAAGATCCAAGAATTACAAGACTTAGAAAGGTTAAAGCAAACCACCAACAGGTGTGTAAATGTTTCATTTGGACACAGCCATCAAATTTGTGCCCAAGTTCCTCGAGAAAGACCAGACCAGTTTTTCTCTTATTTGAAAGTACGGCCAAATCCCAAGATTGGCCGGAAAAGGAATGGGCTACATTAGCACGTACACAATTAGTTGGTAAAGGCTTACAGGCAGTTAGTTCTCTAGAGGGACCAGACTTTGCTGATTATAAGAAGCTGAAGGAGGTAGTTTTATTGTCTTATCAGATTTTGCTAGAAAGGTATCGGCAGAAGTTTAGAGGGCTTAAATTTCAAGCAGGGCAGTCTCTCTTAGATTATGGTAAGGAGAAGATGTCACTTTTAGACAGGTGGTGGCGCTCCAAAGATGTGGGTGACAGTTATGAGAGAGTGTACCTTAATTTTGCTAGAGGATCTTTTAAAGAATGCTCCTCCTGACCTTAAGGCTTATCTTGAGGAGAAGGATCCGATGATTTTAAATATGCTTTAGAGCTAGGTGATAGATTTTTAGCTAACCAAAAAATTTTGGGAGTAATTATCACCCACCACCTACTAATAATGGTAAGTTTTCTCCACCTACCAGTAGGGGTAGGAAATTTCAGAAGTTTAAGTCACCTGTTTTCCAGCCGAATAACCACCAGAATTTTAATAAGCCTAATATTCCAGTACCTACCCAGGAAAGTTTTAAGTCCAGAGCCACTGGTCCAGGACTCCAAGGTACAGGTAGGACAAGCCCAGGTCTTCAGCTTCAAGAGACCCAACCTAGGTCAAATGGGCAGGGGGCATTTACACCTTATTACTGTAATTATTGTCACAAACAGGGCCACCTGCAGCCATATTGTAGACAGATGATTAGAGACCAGGCTGTAGCAGATACCTCTCCAGTAAGTACGCCAGTTACATATGCTGTTGCTTGCATTGCCGTCTTGCCCAAAGGTACACAGAGTAGTCCAGCTGTCCTAGACCCTCGGATGAAGGTCTATTCCAGCAAGTCTACCGTGGCCTTACACCAAAATGAAGGTAGGGTATCAGGTGTTGTATCCTTAAGGGACACTGGTAGCACGTACACCTTGCTTCGCAGGGTGTATTTCCAGTGTCGAGGACACATATACTGGTTTACACATTTTTCTCACAGGATTACTGGAGGTATAGTCAAGACTCCGGGCACAGGTTATGGGTGGAGTCTGCGTATCAGTCTGGGTACCTTCCTGTAGGTATTACAGAAGATGTACCTTTTGCAGGTGTTGACCTACTAGGCAACAATGTTTTGGGTCTCCTCAACAGTGAGGAATGTTTGGTTTCACAGGACTTTGCTTCAGCAGGTGGTAATGTACAACCTGGAGTAATGGTGACTGACAGATTTTCAGTGTGTAAAATGAATAACCAAGTAAGCAAGAGAAGAACTTCCGTACCCGGCCTTGATTTTCCTACTGACTGTGGTGGCTGGGGCCTGGGGAGCCTGTTCATTGAGTCTGACCTGCAGGAGACTCTTGGCAGTGACAACCCAGCCCCGGTAAAACCCGGTTTAAGGGGAGGTTTCGGTGCCGGCATGGGAGTGACTACCCGGCAGCTGATGCAGCTGGTTCAGGTCAAGGGATGTAGTGACTCCTTGAAGGCTATTCAACTGGCAGCTGTGACAGGGGAAGTGTTTCCAAAATTTACCAAATGTTTATTTTACAGAGCATGTAACCACGCAGTCATGGCAGAGCTGTTTGAGAAAAAGTTTCTGAATTCTCTACAGATTCCCGATGGAGACTATTCCAGTATTGAGAGGGGTGAGTTGACTACTAACTGTTTCCCAACCACTTATCTTTTTACCAGGGTACCAGAGTTCCTGCCTCTCCCTAATACTTTTGTGTGTGTGGTTTTGAGATTTCTGGTAAAATTTTGTCAGCGAGGCTTTCACCAAGCCAACCAGAATTCCAATTATATGACATGTCATGTAGTTTTGAGATCCTTACTTATGGATGTCTATCACTTTGAGAGTCACAGAAAAATAGGGTGTTTTTACCAGTCTCTCAGGACGATGCATTTTTGCTTTCCCAGTACCAGAAGGACTGGGAAGAGGGATGCCCCTCTTTTTCATTACCGTGTGGGGAAGCACTCTGGAATCATTAAGTCATGGGCTAGGTGAGAATGGGATGCTTCCCCGGTGTTTTTTCTCAGTTTCAGAGACTGTTTGGCTAAGATGAGAGGGGCGGCACTAGTGAACCAGCCTACGAGTCTGCCTAGGATAACGTGGGACCAGGAGGTGGTGCTACTTGATCTGGAGGCTAGTGAGGAGGTTGTGATACTGGAGCCGGCTCCTAGGAAAGCTATGATTGGGTTGGTGTGGAAACTGATGGTGGATACCGTCCCTGAAGATAATGTACACTGGAAAATTGTACGAGATGGTGGAAGCATTGGACCTACTGAAAGAAGGGTTGTAGTTGTGGCTCAGCCGTGGTGGGTCTTTGGAAGGAGTTTTGGGATGCTGAAAATGGGGGCCAGGTGAATCCCATGAGGTAAATGTGGCTGTGCACAGTCATCCTGTGTGGGGCAACATAAACTTGTGGGAAGAGACCTGCTGTGATGAAGATGTGAATTTTTTTTATCTTTTCAATGTACTTAGCGAGAGTCAGTGGACGTTGCCTTTCAAGGGTCTCACACTCGATGATCCTCTCAGCAGGTTCACTGACTGCCGCAAAGTAAATTTGCTAACTAATGTTCGAGGGGTTCCTCTTATGAATAATTTTGTTGATGTACTATACACCACAGTTGTGAGTTTGTGGCGGTATTATATGATTCTTATGACTCTATGTGCCAAGGACACACCCATAATTGTAATTTTAATATCTTTGTATACGAACCTTTTGTATGACATTAATGTAAACATGAGTCACCCACCCTGGGTTTTGCAAAATGATATGAGGGTTGGGGCAGTCTTGTTGCAGGGTAGAGCAGGGCAAGTACTGCCAGTCAGCTACTTAACAGAGAAATGTAACAGACACCAAGGACGCTATGCCACCATAGCACAGGAAGCACTGGTTTTAGTTCTGGGAGTGCTAACTTTCTTTTCTGTTTATGTAACAGGGTCTCTGCATCCTGTTATGATCTCTAGTGACTACAATCCAGTACGTTTCCTTCACTTAATGTGGAACCACCCTCAGAGCCTCACTAGGTGGGCCTTGTTGTTTCAACTTCTAAACCTGGTGACTCATTACGTGAAGGGAATGGAGAATGTGGTTGCTGATCAAGTGTTTTGTGTGTAAATAGTGTACACCATGTAGTGTATAGATCACTTATCTGTTCTTGTTTTGCAGTGATTTGCGGTAGACGAGTAGATGGAACCTTGGACCACCAAAAAGGAGAAATGCAGGTTGAGCGGAGTTGGAGGTATCAGAACGCCCTATGGTGTGTTTTGGGGGTAGTCACATAAGGTGCCATACCTAGGTAAGGTATGCTCCGTTTTTTTTTAGGTGCTGGCTGGTATGCCTCACCTGTGTTTTATGTTGGTATAGGGGCTGTTGGACCTAATGTTTTGGGTGAACGTGGGGCTGGCGGTGATGCCCCCCACTTTTATTTGGGTCATATCAAATGATCCAGGGTGTTTTGCTTCTCCAGGACTTTTAAATTTTTTGATCACCACTGGGGTGACTCCAGGGTCCTTGAATGACATGTAGGTGCCGGCCTGGTAGGTCCACCTATTAGAGGGGTCTTTGGTGATGACTCCAGTGTTTATGGCCACAGTCCCGCCAACAAAATTTATGTGACTATTCACCTGGTTTTTGGGGCCTGATATTTTTCTCCTCTCCCATGCTCTCCTGTTTCTCGTAGAGGTGTGTCATGGGGAACCAGTTTTGTTTATTAAAGATTGCTGTGAGATGGGGGTGGTTATGTGATCTTTCTTTCTACGTAGAATTTAATAAGAATTTTTTTTTCTCTTTTCACTACTCTTTGATAGTGTTCCTGTTTCAAGCATTGGTGGTGTCATACATACTTTAAATCTGTCTTACAGCATTACTAACATGTGTCAAGATAGATGGGAAATCAATAGGTGTGATACTTAGCTCTTATGTTTGTTATTAAATGGCACTTCTCAGGGTAGTATGTACAAGGTTCACTCTTTACATTATTATCATGTTTATTGTAATTTAGTAAAACGCATCAACGCCAGTGTGTGGCCACCGCTGTGTTGTGATGGTGCCTTTCCTAACATAGTTTTGTCAAAGCGTGACTGTGGGCTCGGTTGGCATAGAACTTGATCACTTTTATGTTAGGCGAGTTTCACATGTCCGCAATCTAATAGCCTCAGACTGTTAAAGTAATATTAAATATGAACAGTGCCTAAAAGTCATGATTGTGTGACTAATTCTCCAGTTATAATGTTTATGTTTATTTCCTTTTTTCCCCTTGCCTAGCGGTGTCCGTGTGGACCCCGCTAGCAGAGTGAGACCTATGGTCTAGGGGTGGGGGTGTTATGCAGGTTTCTGCATGACATTTAAATATACGTAATATATAGCTATTGGAGAAGTGTGCCATAAATTTCAGGTAATTAGGAAAACAGTAATAATAATGTATAACCTTTAGATAAATGTAAATTATAATTTTAGAAATATGCTGTCCTTTTGGGGAATACTGTAAAGTAAGTTTAAGTGGTGAAATAGAGAAATCCAGCTAGAGATTTATTTGCCAAAGTTTTGTGGTGAGGGTGTAGCGTCGCGTGGGTGACACATGTGCGCGGCATGGATAGCGGCTGGCGAGACGGAGCCTGTGTTCAGCTAAGTTTGTGATGTTGTATTCCCTTTTGTGTAGCTAACTCAAGCCATAGGCTCTTTTAATGGTGTACCAGTACACACCCTGGGCTCGGACATGGTCGGGGCCCTAAGGGACGAGTGTGAACTGAAGAAATAGGAGGAGATGTGTTCGGGAGGACGGGAGTGGTGGCTTGGCTGACCGCTTAGTGTATTGTTTTTTTTTTTTTTAAGTGACCACCCGGCCGCCTTCTCCGTCCTGTACTGTTTTTGAGGGGGTTTGGCTAATTGATTTGTGAAGAGGCGTGTTTGGACTGTATATAGTTTAATATAAGTAAATAAATGTATATTTTCTTACCTAGGAATTTTTGTGTGGAACCTTCTGATACCCTAACCCAGTGGAGCACTAAACCACACGGGTAACACCGTAGCTTTGTTTATGGGGATAGACCTGGAAGGCCTAGTTTTACAGGGGTTTTGTGTAACTTTTACCCTTTGCCCTTAGACAAGGCATTAGGCCTCAGGGAAACCCCAATTTCTGCGTAACAAGTGGTACTAACATTCTTACATGGGTGTGAAACATGGGTTGTGAATGTTGCAGCTAGGAGATGGCTGGAGGCAGTAGAGATGTGTTTGAGGGCAATATTTTGGCTAAATATTATGAAAATAATTCGATGTTTGGAGACTAGAAGGAGGGATTCAGGGAAATCGTTCTGTCTCTCACACTCACTCTCAACAGTGATTTGATAATAACACAAGATTTGTGCATCAGATACAGTAACAGTAATCTTGACAATAACACAAGATTGGTGCAACAGATACAGTAACAGTGATCTTGGCAATAACACAAGATTTGTGCATCAGATACAGTAACAGTGATCTTGACAATAACACAAGATTGGTGCAACAGATACAGTAACAGTGATCTTGACAATAACACAAGATTGGTGCAACAGATACAGTAACAGGGATCATGAATATAACACAAGAGTGACGCAACAGATGCAGTAACAGGGATCATGACAATAACACAAGAGTGACGCAACAGATGAAGTAACAGAGATCTTGATATTAACACATGAGTAATACTACAGAAGAGAGATCTTGTTAATAAAACCTGACACTGCAGACGTAGTAGCAGCAGAACTGGTAGTAATTTAATTAAATTTAAAGTAAGCGCTAAACTCACAAGGGTCATGAGCGCTGAAGGTAAAGAGGATGCCGGGAGCAGGGTCAGTAAGGGCGGAGAGGAGAGCTAAAGAGAAAGCATAATAAAAGTTGGCGTAATAAAGCTGTCGTTTACAAAAAAATCAAAGAGGGAGTCTGTGCCTAAGGTGGAGTAAGTGGTAGTAGAGTAAATTCTACAATATTGTAGCTATTGATGCAGTAGCGGTGGTCTTGTCAACAAAAGAAAAAGCTGCAGATGGAGCAGCAGAAAGAAATGCTAATACCACAAAAGTTATTCAACAGTATAAGCACCTTGCTAGTAACGCAACAGTATTCGCACCTTGCTAGTAACTTAACAGTATTTGCACCTTGCTAGTAACTTAACAGTATTTGCACCTTGCTAGTAACTTAACAGTATTAGCACCTTGCTAGTAACGCAACAGTATTAGCACCTTGCTAGTAACTTAACAGTATTAGCACCTTGCTAGTAACTTAACAGTATTTGCACCTTGCTAGTAACTTAACAGTATTAGCACCTTGTTAATAACTTAACAGTATTAGCACCTTGCTAGTAACTTAACAGTATTAGCACCTTGCTAGTAACTTAACAGTATTTGCACCTTGCTAGTAACTTAACAGTATTAGCACCTTGCTAGTAACTTAACAGTATTAGCACCTTGCTAGTAACTTAACAGTATTAGCACCTTGCTAGTAACTTAACAGTATTAGCACCTTGCTAGTAACTTAACAGTATTAGCACCTTGCTAGTAACTTAACAGTATTAGCACCTTGCTAGTAACGCAAGAAGGGCGAAGTCGAAAATCTATAAAATATCTGTGACTGAGATGCAGGTGAGAGTGGACAGAAAAAAATCAATGAAAGTGGTATTCGGTTATGTTAGAAGTTTGAAATGACTTTAGAAGGGTGCATATGAAATTGATATTAAATCTGAACGCTGACAACAAGTTGCCGATGGTCGAGGTGTTTGAGGGGCGGCACTGACTGTGAAATATGGTTACGTGGTGACTGGCAGAAGAGGGTGTCATAGTTTTATACATTTCCGGAGCACTTTTAGAGAGGGAAGAATTGAGAGATAGTGAGATATCGGAAACAGAGGAGGGGAGTGAAAGAGATAAGGAGAGAAACGAGAAATGGGCATGTTACTATCATATTGTGATTGTCAGAAGTCGTAGAATAACCTGCCTAGATGGAACGAAGGAAGATTGTGCATAAAGGAAAGATTTTGCTCCCGTAGTAGCTAGTTTATGGTGCACCGCATGCCCATCTTGTTGACGGAAGAACAGGATCATATGATGCCAAAAAAAGGCTTTTGAACTTGGCTATCAAAATATAAAATGGTTGTAACTGTGACCATAACTTTTAAAGGGATGGAAGGGTAAGCCAGCGGAAAGCCTTGATCAGAGGACCAAAAGATCCAACGGCGGGTCATCTGACTAAGATTCGCGTCAGGAAACACTTGTCCTGTTTTCTGACGAACCTTACCTAACCTTGGCCATCAATGGGTTAGCAAGAGATAATATCAATATTATTATTATTATTATTATTTTTATTAACACATCAACCGATTCCCACCAAGGCAGGGTGGCCCGAAAAAGAAAAACTTTCATCATCATTCACTCCATCACTGTCTTGCCAGAGGAGTGCTTACACTTCAGTTACAAAACTGAAATATTAACACCCCTCCTTCAGAGTGCAGACACTGTACTTCCCACCTCCAGGACTCAAGTCTGGCAAGCCGGTTTCTCTGAATCCCTTCATAAATGTTACCCAGCTCACACTCCAACACCACGTCAAGTTCTCAAAACCATTTGTCTACATTCATTCCTATTAAATACGCTCATGCATGCTTGCTGGAAGTTTAAGCCCCATGCACACAAAACCTCCTTTACCCCCTCCCTCCAAATTTTCCTAGGCCGACCCCTACCCCGCCTTCCCTCCACTACAGATTTATACAATCTCGAAGTCATTCTATTTCGTTTCATCCTCTCTACATGCCCGAACCACCTCAACAACCCTTCCTCAGCCCACTGGATAATAGTTTGGGTAATCCAGCACCTCCTCCTAATTTCCAAACTACGAATTCTCTGCATTATATTCACAATACACATTGCCCTCAGACATGACATCTCAACTGTCTCCAGCCTTCTCCTTGTTGCAACATTTATCACCCATACAAGAGTGTTGGTATAACTATACTCTCATACATTCCCCTCCTTGCTTCCACGGACAAAGTTCTTTATCTCCACAGACTCCTAAGTGCTATTCTCTCTGTGACAAGTTTATTTTGCTCAAAATATCTTGAAACATTATAATAATAATTGAATTGTCTTTTTTCCTCAGTTATTTGACTAGCAGGCACACTGAGTTAAGGAAAATGGTCATAGGGCTAACTGTATTATTCACAGTTAGTTTGATTGTTGACTGCGTATATGTTAACTTTCCTTAAGAATTTGCGACCGAGGCTAAGCTAGTATAATAAAACACCCGTTAATTTGTTTACATTGCAATTTGTTACGTAAATGCCCATTTCCAATTTTGTTTTCAAAACGGCTTACATATGTACTCAAACATTTAGCAGCATTCGTTTGGCATTCACATTAATAATTTAATAATTCTTTGGCATTCACAATAATAATTTAATAATTCTATCATAATATTCTCGTTAGGTAAAAGGACACAAGTGCAACTAATGTGACATTTCATTGTGGCAACGTTTCGCTCTCCAGAAGCTTTGTCAAGCCGAAACGTTGCCACAATAAAATGTTACATTAATTGAACTTGTGTCCTTTTACCTAACATAGTGTCGGTAATTCTACCAACGTTAGTACATAATATTATTGATAATTCTTGAAACGGAGAAGTTATATACCTCAGCTTCATTAGGTAAGAATAATTCCTAGAGGAGATAAAATACATAAAAGTTGTACATTGTCGTCTTTCTCTCAGACCTTTAATTTCTGTTCCTGGGTTCTTCAATGAGCATTTTGTTAGTCATTAGGTCAACCAAGTGAAGTCAGTGATGACATAAAATGAACAATGAGCAGGGACTCAAGCGCATTGTCATAAGTTAACTTTAATGCCATAAGGATGGCAACCAGTTCAGTTTGTAACGTAGAAGCCAAATTAGTAATGTTTTTTTTCCAAACTGATAGGCGAGAAAATACTTTTTGACCAGCTCTAAATGTTATTGATTTCAGAAAAGAATTATTAGTGTTCAGGCTTCTTGTGAGGTGCTATAACAACTGTAATGTTATATAAATACGTCTGCTGTAAAAAGAACATCGTTTTCACTATTCGTACAATGCCACTATAGCTGCGACTGGAACAAGCAATAACTCTGAGAGCATTTAATATATATTTACATCTTTTATTTAGTTGGGTTATAGGGAAAAGAAATCTACAAGGTTTACAAAAGCCTTGTGGTTTTTACCCTGAAACAATTGAGTCGGACATGTGTTTTGATCGATAACATTTATTTTTATAAGGAGAGTTAATTAGCCACAGTCGACCACGTATTGCATGGTGTTCATTTTCGTTTGTCTTGATGTATGGATAATGTTGTCATAAGTTTAGTTTATAAATATGTTTGCATGGGAGATGAGATGAATATTTAAATGAAAATTCATTAATATAATGATTGACAAATTATTAAGAACACCTCGGTGGGGAATTCCCAGGAACAATTTTTCAATATCATTTCCAAAACCTCAGCTGCACTGAATACCTCCAATGTTTATTTTGTTTGCTCACTTTGGATTAAAGTTTTTCTTAAAACATCAGATGTAGATTTTTAACCACCAAAATTCAATTTTAATAACAAAAAACATACAATGGGATCAAGTCAACCATATCCTTAATGAAACAAGCTGGGAAGATATCCTAAACAACACGGATCCGAACATTTGACTAAAAAAATGAACTCTGTGGTTCTTGAGATCTGCTCAAGACACATTCCATTAAGAAAAAGAAAGAGAAGATGTAAACTAGAAAGAGAGAGACGCTCCCTATACAGACAAAGGCGAAGAGTCACAGAGCTGCCGAGAGGGGCCAATATATCGGAAATACGAAGGGAGGCACTGGTCAATGAAATTGCAAATATCGAACTTAAGCTGAAGGAATCTTACAGGAGACAAGAATCACAGGAAGAACTAAAAGCCATTAAGGAAATTGTAAAAAAAAAAAAAAAATACTTCTTCTCTTATGCCAAATCTAAGGGAAAAGCAACATCCAGTATTGGGCCCCTGCTTAGGCGGGATGGGACATACATAGATGACAGCCAAGAAATGAGTGAGATATTAAAGTCCCAATACGACTCAGTGTTCAAATGAATTCCAAATGAATTCTTTATGAACGAAACCCAAAATTTGGTCATCTTAAAAATCTCGGATATTATCCTAACTCCACAAGACTTTCAAAAGGCAATAAATGACATATCCATGCACTCTGCCCCAGGCCCAGACTCAAGGAACTCCGTGTTCATCAAGAATTGCAAGAAGCCCCTATCGCGTGCTTTCAGCATTGTATGGAGAGGGAGCATGGACACAGGGGTCATCCCACACACACTAAAAACAACAGCCCCACCCCACAAAGGTGGCAGTAAAGCAATTGCAAAGAACTACAGACCGATAGCACTAACATCCCATATCATAAAAATCTTTGAGAGGGTTCTAAGAAGCAAAATCGCCAACCACCTAGATACCCATCAACTACACAACCCAAGGCAACACGAGTTTAGAGCAGGTCGCTCCTGCCTGTCCCAGCTACTGGACCACTATGATAAAATCCTGGATGCTGTTGAGGATAAACAAAATACAGATTTAGTATACACAGACTTTGCTAAAGCTTTCGACAAGTGTGACCATGGTGTAATAGCTCACAAAATGCGTGATAAAGGAATAACAGGACACAAAGAGTAATAGTAAACAGAGTAAAGTCTGAGGCAGCCACGGTGAAAAGCTCTGTGCCACAAGGCACAGTACTCGCTCCCATTCTATTCCTCATCCTCATTTCTGACATAGACAGAGATGTAAGTCATCTTGCTTTGCGGATGACACCCGGATTGCCATGGCAATGACCTCCATCGAAGACACCGCAAGACTCCAAGCGGACATCAACCAAATCTTCAAATGGGCCACTCAAAACAATATGAAGTTCAAGGAGGAGAAATTTCAACTACTCAGATAAGGAAAACTTGAGGAAATTAAAAATGTATCATCGTATATGACAAATTCTATCCATACAATAGAGCGAAAAAGAAATGTGAAGGACCTGGAAGTGATAATGTCAGAGGATCTCGCCTTCAAAGACCACAACAATGTATCTACCTCATCTGCTAGGAAAATAATAGGATGAATAATGAGAACCTTCAAAACTAGGGACACCAAGCCCATGATGATTCTCTTCAAATCGCTTGTTATCTCTAGGCTGGAATACTGTTGTACATTAACGACAGCCTTCAAAGAGACATTGCAGATCTGGAGAGCGTACAAAGAACTTTCACGGCACATATAAGAACGATAAGGCACCTAAATTACTGGGAACGGTTGAAGGTCCTTGATCTGTATTTCCTTGAATGCGGACGAGATACATGATAATATACACTTGGAAGGTCCTGGAGGGATTGGTACCAAACCTGCACACGAAAATCACTCCCTATGAAAGCAAAAGACTCGGAAGGAGATACAACATTCTCACGATGAAAAGCACAACACAATAAGTGTACGGGGCCCAAGACTGTTCAACTGCCTCCCAGCATACATAAGGAGGATTACCAATAGACCCCTGGCTATCTTGAAGAAGGCACTGGACAGGCACCTAAAGTTAGTACCTGACGAACCGGGCTGTGGTTCGTACGTGTTTGCATGCGGCCAGCAGTAACAGCCTGGTTGATCAGACCCTGATCCACCATGGAGCCTGGTCTCAGACCGAGCCGCGGGGGCGTTGACCCCCGAACCCCTCTCCAGGTAAACTCCAGGTAAACACACGAAAGCAATAATCTACATTAGCTCCAGACCTCCCAAAATTTGGTAAAAATAATTAAAAATGTGCGCAATGGGAAAGGTAGAAATACAATTCTGCATAATTTTTACATACCTAAAACCAATGAGCTGAACTGAGAGTTGGTGTCGGAATTTATTGCATTATCTAGTCAGTACCAACGACGGAACGGGTGGGGTTTGAACCCATGGTGGGCGATTCGTAAAATTCCAGGCCAGTGCGCACGCCCCTGGGACAGCTGGCTGCAATAAAATTCATTCGACTAGGAATATTGTATCCAGCTGGCTGAGTAGCTTACACACTGGTCTGGAGTTTTACGACGTAAAACCCTATTATTACCATTTCGTGAGTCTAGTCAGTAACTTTCTTATAAATGTTTCAAAAATGTAGGTTTCTGTGGCTAAAAGTACAGTATTAAAATTGGGACTATTGATCAAAGAGTTATCAACAATATGCTTTAAGTGTCTATGAATGTTAAAAATTATACCATCTTCTTGAGAATTGGTTGATCGACCTCTCTGGAATACCTTGTCTAACTCATGCTCAGTAAACGACAATCACTCTTATCAATATTTCATTTTCAACAATATAATTATAATCAAATAAAGTGCTAAACCGACAAGGGTCATGCAGTGCCACGGGGCAAAAAATAGTGCCGGGTCTATAAACAGCTAGTTGGAAAGGGTATCAGAGGTGAGCAAAGAAAAGGACTGGATGCTAAAGGCCATATGTCAAAAGTTTGTGTAGTAAAGCAGTTACTGACAAGAAGTCAAAAAGTGAGCGTAAGTCAAAGACAGGGCCGTCAGCAAGGAAGGAAGATAAAATAAGAACGTTAGAGCGGTGGCGACGGTGGAGGTAAATTCTGCAAGCTCGCTGGTAACCGGACAATCCACAAGAAAGTGACGAACCGAAACAGGGACCCGACAAACCTCACAGAGAGGAATAGGGTGTCGCTCTAATAAGATACCCATGGGTAAGACGAGTATGACCGATGCGGAGACGGGAGAGTGCAGTCTCTTGAGTACGGCAGTGGCGATAAGAAGACGGCCACAAACGCAAACGTGGTTTAATAGAATGTAATTTGTTATGGTACATATCCGACCACCGATGCTGCCAACAGTTGAGAAGACGAGTAGAGATGACGGTAAAATAGTCCATGAACGGGATGCCTCTCTAGGAAACTGAAAAATCACTTACCACTGACCGCGCAGGAGCGTCCACCCATTCATTGCCCCGCACATCAACATGTCCAGGGACCCAACAGAAAATGACGTCTTGCTTTTTGCTAGCTACACGACGCAACCAAAGTTGAATACGAAAGACCAGCGGATGAGGGGAATCAAATTGTTTAATAGCTTGTAAAGCGCTGAGGGAATCTGAAACGATCACAAACGCCGAAGGAGACATACATGAAGAAAAAGAGAGCGAGAAGCAGTCATAGGTATGGAGCTTAGCGCACGGCAGTAGGAAGAACTGACTCGAACTGTCGGAACTTCCGAAGGGGGAAGGGAAAAGGCAGACGTTGCATGAACATACAAGGAAGGCAACTGGAGAGAAGACTGGAGTGAGTGAAGACGTAGAGAAAACAGACGGAGTAGGCAGGGGCGCCGATCAAATAACGGATCTCTACTAACGTCGGAGACCAACCTATACGTAGAAGGAACATGAAAATTATGTGAACAGACAAAATAACGAAGGCAATGAGCATCACGACGATCGGCTAAGGAAGGAACACTCGCAGTAGCATAGAAGCTTTCAACAGGGAATGAACGAAAGGCTCCAAGGCATGAATGTAAACATTGATGATAAAGGGGATCTAGCTTAGAGTGAGTTGAGGAAAGCCGCAGAATAGACTTGGTCACCATAATCCAGCTTCGACAAGTCTATGGCAGAATGAAAACGGAGGAAAGTCCTGCAATTTTCCCCCATGAATAATGCGCAAGAATTTTAACGAAGTTTATCCGATCATGGTAAGCTGCTTTGAAGGAGGAAATGTGAGGTTTCCACGTCAACCGTGGATCGATCAGAAGGCCTAAAAAAATTGACTATCACATTCCAGGGAACGTGAGCCATGCAATTACAATGTAATATCTGGGACAAGAGGACGTTTAGTGAACGTAATGAAATGGGTTTTAACACCAGAAAATTTAAATCCATGAGAAGTGGCCCAATGAGAAACACGGTCAATTGCATCCTGAAGGGAGGCTGCTACCAGGCGATGTCGCGCCTGCGTAAGCTATAGTGAAGTCATCCACATAAAGTGACGACCAAATGTGCGATGGAAGAACGGACGATAAATCATTTATAACTAAGAGAAAAAGGGTAGTGCTAAAGACAACCTTGTGGGACTCCCTCGTCCTGAACAAAGTCCAATGAAAGTGATGCACCAACACGGACACGAAAATATCGTTCAAATTAGAAAGCAGCAAGGAAGGTCGGCAGATTACCACAGAGGGCTAGGGAGTAGGCCTGGGCTAAGATGTTATACCTCCAAGTGGTGTCATATGCTTTCTCTAGATCAAAAGACTGCCATAATGGAGTGTTTATTAGCAAAAGCCATATTGGCGAGAAGAAAGACTATCGTGAGTCTCCAAATGCCATATCAGACGTCTATTCACCAATCGCTCCATCACCTTGCAGACTGCACTGGTTAAAGCAATGGGACAATAGTGAGAGGTATCATGTCCCGAAGTGCCTGGCTTGCGAAATGGCAGTACAATGGCAGATTTCCTTTGTTGAGGGAGAACCCCTCGCGTCCAAAGAGGGACAGAGGTGAAGCTCTTGGGAGACATGGACAAGATATTTTCCGATTTCCGTGGCAACTTCAAAAGGTTCCGCAACACTGACACCAGCAACCCGTAAACAGGAGCTGGGTCTGGATTGTACTTGACACACAACTTCCGTACCTTCTTCCAAACTGCAAATAGGGGACGTCGAGGTAACTGTAGAAACTTAGTTTTGCCAAGAATTGCATTTAGCATAGCGTATTATGCGGTAAGGGACTGCCCTCGCCCACTTAAATCCAGAAGAGTATCTGCGGTCCGATTATATCGATAATGGCCCCATGCAGCACGTTTCAAGCGTATCATGGGCACATGCAGGAGACCACCAAGGCACATATATCTGAGGATGCCTAATCGAGGTTTGAGGAATAGAACGCGACGCTGCAGTCAAAACTAAGGTCGAAAACTGGTGCACCAGCTCATCAGTAGAGGGCGAAGAAGGGTCCTCACAAAAGAGGAAAGAGAGAGTATAAGTCCCATTTCGCTCGCCCAAAATTTTCCAGCTGGGGCTATGAGGAGGTCGGGACTACTAGTACAAGAAGAATAGGAAAGTGATCACCCCATGGACGAGTGTGATGTCTCACAAACCTGAAACTAGTGGGCGAGAAGATGAAGTGAAGTAGTAAGAAAGGAAGTGAGGGTTTGAGGAAAAAACCCAAAAAATTAGAGATAGGGTAACCCTGGAAGACACAGCCCCGGGAGGATCTGATAGGGGAGAGATCGCCGAGGTTGGATGTCCCCAGCCACTGACAATAAGGAACCGAGGAAGATTCCCGAATGTGGAGCGAAAAGACAGCCATAGCATAAATATGGCCTCGCTCTCCTTAAGGCAATGGATTTACATTCATTAAGATATATTTGGCATCGGGGGGACAAAAAAGGGGGTGAGATTCAAAATTAAGAAAGGGGGGGGAAGACTGCAAGATGTATCAGCAATCCAAGGCAACACAGATGCACTCCGCCTCAGACCTGCAGTTTTAGGGGGAATGTCCAGCCCCAAAAAACAACACTGTTGGTGTGTAGGGACCACCTTACGGCCCCTTGGGGTGATGTCCTGCATTAAATAGAGGACGGGAGTCACGGCAGTCAAAGGTTAAACGGGCGACTTACGGGAAAGGCATCCACCAGCGAGCGGACAGGTATGTATCCACGTTGAGAATCGGATGGTCCTGGATGGCTAATTGCCAAAAATATCGTTACGCAAGAAAAATCACACTGTACAACGGTATGCAGTAAAACCACCGTAAAACAAGAATTAAGAGAGAGTTTTTTGGAACTGTGATAGAACGTTATCGATAGAAGCAAGAAGGAAATGATCATGAGCCGGGAGTTCTGAACTGAACGATGTACACATTACCTGAAGAGCGTGAGAGCATATTTTTTGGCCAACATGTCGTAAGAGAGCTTTATCGATATTATAGTCTGAAAGATAATCAGTGGAGACATTGGCAAAGAAAAAAATTTGGTCCACTTTTACTTGTGTAGTACAAAGGAAGCAGATGCGTGTGATCATTTTTTGTGTGAAATAAGCAGAAATCGAAAAAACATCGTCAGCAAATGGTCGGGGGGGTTTAGGCACAGGACCGCTGGCGGCCAACCTGCGATGAGGTATGGTTTGAAAAACCTTTAAATTCACAACAGTAAAAAATAGGAAAGGAAATGTTTGAACTTTGGGTCCCTTGGTGTGGAGAGCTGAAATCCCACAACAAGATTGTTATTTTTTTATGGAGAATTTGAAAGGTTTCAATCAGTACAAGAATGTAAGGGAATATCCTGATCTGGGGTCAGAAAGGAGAATTGTACCACACAGCGAAGACGTTCCCCCAAAATATTTGCAACACTGCCTGACCTTCATTTGTCAGATGTTGAAGAAACTGGGTTTTGGGGGTAACACAAATAACAAAAAAGGCAAATAAGTGACTGGAACAATACATAAATAACCCGCATATATCAGAGAGGAGCTTTCGACGACGTTTCGGACGACTTGGACCATTTACAAAGTCAACTAACAAAAAGAAGGGAAGGAGAGGGGGTTTTATAGGGGCCGAAGGAGCGGAACAAGAGAAAGGGGGAGGAGTAATAGTGGTAGTAGTAGAGTCATAAATACTAGGAAAGGAGCACTGTGGGGGGTAGTGGCCCCATAGGGGAGGGACAAGAACACAGAGGGGGAAAAAATTAAAAAAGAACCACATAAACAAGGCAAAAAAAGAAAACACAGAGGAGAAAAAAAAGGGAAAGAGAAAAGGAGAAGAAGGGGGAAAGGGATCAGGTTGTCACAGGGTTCGAAGTAATTTTAAAAATGTAATGGGGGAAAAGGGAAAAATCAACAGAGACAAAGCAGGACTCAGACTTATACAATGAAAGGTTTTAAGGGAGGATTCAACAAGACGACGACTGTGAAAGTTGGACGTAGGGTAAAAGTTTTAGCAGAAGACCAATCAATAGGGACTGTGATTTCGACAGACAGAAAAGAGCATAATTGGTGTGGCCTAACACTATTGTTGTGTCCCCAAGTCTGTCAGAAAAGATCGGCCAGTTTCTCCAAAGTACTGAAGAGGACAGGAGGAAAAGAAATACAGTAGACACCAGGAGCATCTATAGAGGGGAGAGGTATAAACAAGATTAGTGTGAAGAGTGTTAGTCTGGCGGAAAGTAAGTTTGATGTCTAAAGAACGGAGAGAGTTGTTGAGGGGTTTGGAGACCGGAAATGGGAAGACAGAGGACAAAAGAGTTCCCCGGGGGGAGAGAGTTTGGGAGAGAAGAAAGTCCGTTTGGCACGTGAGAAGGCAGAGTCATGAAATGGGAAGGGTAGCCAAGACGGGGGAAAAGAATTATGAAGAGTGGAAATTCCCACCAAGGAACTGAGAAAGAGGGGGGATAAGAACACTTTTCTTGACAGAGGAAGCATGATAAAAAAAGTAGTGAATGTACATGCCACTGTACATAGGCTTTCGGTACACGGAAAAGGAAAAACCTGTAACTGAGCGGGGACATGAACATCAAGGAAAGGAAGCAAAAATTAGATTCCCATTCAGCTTTAAACTTAAGGGAAAGGGGGCAAGATTATTAAGGGCATCAAGAAAGGGTTGGAAGAGACTAGAGTCATGAGGCCAAAGAGCAAAGATGTCATCTACATTGCGGAGCCAGAGTAAAGGAACCATCAATAGTGGGAAGAAGGACAGTCTCGAAGTATTCCATGTAAAGATTAGCAAGAACGGGAATAGAGGAGACCCCCCAAAGGCGGATAAGATCAAGAAAGACATCGGGGAAAGGAGATGAAGTAACCCTTCATTGGCCTTCTCCCGAGAAAATTAAGGCATTTATTTGCTAAATAAAGCAGATCTTAGTCAGAGTAAATTCTTTATACCAAGAAGTACAAATGCGAAGTCATAGGGTTTTTTAGACTGTCCGCTGTCTCCTATTCAAATCGAAAAAATTGGGAAAAATCCTGAAAAGAAACAAGTTGATTCTTGTATCAGAAACTTTTTTCCCCATATAGGTTGATCAAAATTTTTTTAAAAAGGCGTGAATTGGGGGAAGATAAAACCAAGTGTAAAATAGAAAGCGGAATAAATGAATATAAAAAAAAAAGGCATAATCCGTGATTAACAGTGGTCCAGCGTCGGACCTGATTTAAAGCTTCTGTTTACAGGGGTTTTTACAAATGAATATAAAGTACGTGAAAAAAAATATCTACCAAAAAAAAAACTCAAACAATGAATTTAATTTGGGAAAAAATTTGGTTTAGGGGTAATAAAAGTACTTTTGGAAAACCCTAAAGGTTTGGGAAAAAACCCGAGAAAATCATTAGGCAAGACCATGGGTATTTTTTTAAAAATAGAATAATGGGAATGTTTGAAGGGTGGGGGGGTTGGTATTTTCCATGGGTCTCTGCGTTTCCCTTTTTTATTCCTGTTTTTTTTTTGGACATGCCCCATTTGACATTGTGGATCCGGATAAAAACTGTAATAACATATACCGAACCCGGGGGACCCAGAAGCAAGACGTTGTGTGTTTTAAAAAATGGTTGAAACAATGGGTGTGATTGTTTTACTGGTTAATGGTCTGATGCCGTCTCCTTCCTTAAGTGGATTGACCTGACCTGAACTGATAGGGGGGGTCTTTGGGTTTGGGGCCGGAGGTGACTTGGACCTGCCTGGATGGGCCAAAGGCCTGCTGCAGATTTCCTTTTTTCAGGTTATGTAACAAAAGGGCTGGCGCTTCTGCAAAACAACCAATCCGTGGAAATTTCCCCCTTCATGGCCGCCTGCCCCCCCACCATGGCTCGCCTGACCCCCACCATGGCTCCCTGACCCCCACCAGGCCCCTCCCCAAAATTTACTGGAAAGTAAAAGATTATCCTAAGCACCTTGCTTTTTTTCCTGAAGTTTATTTTCATTTTTTAAATCCTAAAAACAATACATCTCACAACACATTAAGAAATTTTCCCTTTTATATTGTTTTTAATTTTTTCACTAGAATATAGTTAAATTTCAAGTAATACTTATTTTTAAAAATTGGGGAAATACATTTTCCCAACTTTTTTAATTTCCCATCAGATGTCGGTTTTAAAATGTGGAAATTGGGTGGTTTATTAGGGCTTATAATTATTTAAGATAAACAATCGTATTTATCATAGGATAATGTTAAAATTAATGATTGATAAATCATTAACCCCCTTTTTAAAAATCCGAATAAATTTATATGGTGGAGGAAAAATAAATTACCTTTTCCATGACGAAAAAAGGAAATAAGGACCTAAGTAGCTTTAAGCTATTATAATTAAAAATATGAAATTCTCAAAAAAATGAGCTTCCCACCAGAAGCATGTATTAAGGTCGCTAGGATCTAAAAGGTACCTATATTTATAACCCCAGTCCTCAGTAACCCCCGGGGTTTTAACATAAGGGGGAAACCGGGTTTACCTGGGGGGTTTCCGGGGGCAACGCCCCCGGGGACCAGGCCTCGTTAAAAATTCAATTAAATATTGAGTTCAAGTTCCAAGGGGATCGAAGGGCTTCCGTCATGATATGAAAACTGTTATGTTTAAAGAATGGGGAAAAAAAGCTCAAAAGTTAAACACTTAAAAAAAAACCCTAACTAATATCCAAAATATACAAGCCCTTGGAAGCCCAAAAAAATTGGGACCAAAAGGCTAAATCCCTTTCCAAAAATTTTTTTTTTCTTAAAAAATCACAAGGACCAAAGTTTTTAAAAATTAAATTTTTTAAAAATGTTTTTTGATAAAAAGAAAAAATATTAAGTAAAAATTTAAAAATTTTTAAAAAGGGTTAAAAAAATATAAGCAAAAAATGTTATAAACATTTTAAAAAAAAAATTAACCCCCTTTTGGGTTTCTTATTTTTAAGCAGTGTAGAAATTCCCCGCACTTTTGGTTTTCCCCAAAAAACAGTGTTCCATAAATACCGAGTTTTAATTTCCCTGGGGGGTTCCCCGAAACCCCCCCCTTTTTTAGAAAAACCCAATGGGGGTTAAACCTTAATTAATTTTTTTGCCCAAAAAATAATTTCCAAAAAAAAAAAAATCAAACACTGGGACTTATTGCATTTCTGATCGAAGAGACCTTTAATTAGTCAAAGAAACAAAAAAAATAAAATTAAAATAATAATAATAATAATAATAATAATAATAATAATTAAAAAAAATTAAAAAATAAAATAATAATAATAATGGAATGAAACTGCGCTAAACCCTCTTAACATCAGCTTTAAAAAAAGGAATGAAAAACATTTTCCAGTTTGCAGAATGCAAAAAAAGTTTACCCAATTCATCCCCGCAATAACCAAAACTCGCACCGGGAGAGGAGCTTACGATGGCCTTCCGGCCTTTTGGGGCCCTTCCAAAGTCACATTCATTTAAATGATGATCAGCCACTGAAACTGATGCCTTTAATTTTTCCTTTTTTAAAGCGAAAAAAAATAAAAGATTTCATTTCTTTTTAAAGGTTCAATGTGTAATTCAATTTTTAAAAAAAGAAAGCCACTATCATGCCGGGGATTTGGGAAAAGATAATGGGGGTCATATAAAGCCTGGAAATAGAGGCAAAATTGATCTGTCCTCTGTAATCTTTTGACTACCGCCCACAGGATTTTGGGGGTTTAATAAATATTAAAACCCTTTTACATTCGACCCCAAAAAAAGGGGAAGTCCATTCCTTGGATCAAGACCCCCTCATCATATAACATAAGTTTTGGAAAAAAAGCTCAGAAGACAGTTTCTCCAGTTATCATACAAAAACCCAAATTTTTAAAAGGCCCCTTTTTAGCGGGCCCAGGACACCCACCCTGCAAACAGCCCCAAATTTTTTTTAGCAGTTTGAAAATTCTAACCGTCGAACAAGGTGTTTTTAGTATAAAGGGAAAATTTTTAAAAAAGTGAGCAAAAATTTTTAAAAAAAATTTTCCCCCAAAAGAAAAGCCTGTCTCCTTAATTTAAAAAGTTATCAAAACCAATTTTTTTTTTCCAACTTTTTTTTCTTCATTTCTAAAAAAATTTTCAAAAACCACTAAAAAAATATTTTTTTTTTTTTAAAAAAAAACCCAGTTTGATAAAATTGACAAAATTGCAAATTAAAAACCCCAAAAGACCCCAAAATTAAAAAAAAATACTTGCCATTAAGAAAAAACCCCCAAATTTTCATGGAAAACAATTTACCTAAAAAAATTAACAAATCAAATTTACACAGCTCAAAGTGAGTGACAAACTATTTTTTTATCCAACCAATGGTAAACGTTTATAAACCCCAAAGGTAAAAGTTTGAAGGTAATAAAAAGGACGTTCCCCATCGATCTGTTTCCCAAATTTTTAAATTTTTTTGGGTTTTTTTTTTTAAAATTTTGGGGTTTTTCACTTCTCGATTAAACTTATGGGGTCCTTCTTATTATCCATCTAATAATTTTTTAAACCCCAAACAGAAAATTTTTTACAAAAAAAGGGTTTAAAACGGGGGCTACTTACTCATCTTTAAATTTTAGTCTCTTTTTCGAATTATGAAATTTTTTTTTCAACGAAACAATATCACTGGGTGGTATTAAATTTTTTGGGATTCCCAAAATGCGGGGGAAAGTTCAATAACTTTTTTGGGGACATAACGTAGACTTTGTGAACACGTCTTTAATCCAGAGGCGATTAAAAAGTGATTTTTTTAGGTTATCAGATAATGGGAAAAGGGGAAAGATAACCAGGTGATGATCTTTTTTTATTAATATAACCAGTGATTTTTTAGATTGGCGGAATAAAAGGAGGGGTTGAATGAGAAAATAATAGAACTGTGGGGCCCCCGGGTTTGCAGTGATATATAACCCACCCTCAACAGCAAATGACCGCAGAGGCAACAACAGAGCAATTTTTTCTACATTTATGAAAAGCTAAAAAAAACATAGTTAGTGCAAACAACTGATCATGCAGAGTTCAACCAAAAAATAGACTGGGAAACACGGAAAGTTAAACTGTTGGAGGTGGTGTATAAACATCATGTGTCCCTATAGGAAAAAAAACCCGAAAAAAAAAATGACGAACCAACGAGGTTTGGGAAAGGGCTTGAAAATGGCTGATATAGGGCTTTAGTATGAGAGCCTTTCATAACTGAGCATGCGTTTGGGTTCGAATATCTTGTAAGTGAAAGGAGGAACACAGAGTATGAAGGGAAAACCATTCAAAGGAGAATTTTTATGGTATGAAAAAAAATTCTAAGTAGTGCCTTGGGAAAGGAAGCTAGGAGGAAAAAAAGGGGGCAAATGAAAAGATGGAGTAGCAGATGCAAAAAGGGCTGTGAGGGAGGGAGAAATTTTTAACCGTAAAAATAGCATAGGAAGTGGGGGTGAGCCTATGGTTCTACCAAAATGGGGGGGAAAAAAAAAAAAATGTAAGCCTTGAAAAAATTTAAAGGGGGGCGAATGCTAAGAAAAAGGGGGTAAACAAAAGGGGAAAAAAAAAAAATGGGTGGGGAAAAAAAAGAGGCTGAACGGGAATTGAGAATGAAATAACATCAAAAGCCATATCTGAGCCAAAAAAAGATGTGTGACTAAAAAAAAGGAAGCACCTGTAAAGACAGAATGAT
>WNWK01010128.1:0-72081 GCA_009830355.1 Cherax destructor
ATCAGGCTCTGGTCCAACATGAGGCCTGGTCACAGACGGCTGCAGGGCGTTGACCCTGGAATTTTCTCCATGTAACCCAGGTTACACAATTTTTACATATATGAGTTCCTATGTTACCTGGGGTCCACTGTATTTGCAATTTCTTGGTCTCATTTGATATAATGGAAGATATATTACAGAAATAGAGATAATTTTAATTGGTTTTAGTACTGGAAATGGCTTGAAACTGAGCTCAAAGTAGCGAAATGTTAAATTTTTGCCGATGTTCAAGAGTAAACAAAATGACCTTACACGTCTAATACGCGCCAGCTGGTGGTCTAACATACATTCACAAATGTGGTGATATTATTTATAAAATTATTACAATATTGCATAACAGTAAGTCTTCCATTTTTTTGTTTGATTAAAAATTCATTATACAGTCATACCCCGTGTTACGATGCTGTCATCTTACGTTATTTTCGAGTACCGATATTTATAACGTAAAAATTTGATTGCGATTAACGATGTTTGCTTGTGTAACATATTCGTACCGGACGTGTCCGCTTGGCGCCCAGCTGAGCGCACCCAGGGAGCGTCAGTGTGCTATTGTTACAAGCAGAGCACACCCACCCACACCCACGCATTCATCACCAATATTGTCATTATTCCACTGTTTTTAGTCCTTGCACTGCTAAATAAGTACTATGGGTCCAAGGAAAGATCCTAGTGGTAATCCTGTGGCAAAGAGGAACAGAAATACATGTACGATAGAACTGAAGAAGGAGATAATGAAAATATGAAAGTGGAGTGGTATGGAGCTGGCTAGGTTGTATGGTAAACCCTTTTCTACCATCGCTACCATTGTGGCCAAGAAAAATTCAAGTAAAACAAGGAAGCTGTTGTTGTAAAGGTTCATCTGTGATCACAAAACACAGACCACAAGTGTTGGAAGATGTGGAAAGGTTGTTGTTGGTGTGGATCAACGAAACAGTTAGCAGGAGATACTGTTTCTGAGGCACAATATGTGAAAGCAAGGAAAGGTGATGATGATCTCGTACAGAAAATGCATGCAACAGTGCTGAAGTGAGCAACTAAACCACAGAGGCTGGTTTTACAAATTAAGAATCAATGGCATACATAGTGTTGTGAGGCATGGTGAGGCAGCCAGTTCTGACAAAATTGTGGTTAAAAATATTGCCTGAATTCCGGGAGTACCTGGAGGCTGAACAATTCTTCCCCAACAAGTGTTTAAAGATGAAACAGGCCTGTTTTGAAAAAAATGCCCAACAGGACCTTACATTACTCAGGAGGAAAGGCACACCAGGACATAAGCCTGTGAAAGACAGGCTAACTTGATGCTTTGTGCTAATGCCAGTGGTGATTGCAAAGGAACCTTTACTGGTGTATCTTTTGAAAATCCCCGAGTGTTTGGCAGATGCGGTGTCAGCAAGTTTAACTTTGTGTGATGTGGAGGTCTAACAAAAAGGCATGGTCACAAGGACATTTTCTTAGATTGGTTCAATGGCGTGTTTGGCCCCAGTGTGAAGAAATATCTATTGACAAAAATTTGCCACTTTAATGCCTCCTGATAATGGACAATGCCCTTGTCATCCTCCAAACTTGGTAGAGAAATTGTGAGGAGTTAAATTCATCAAAGTGAAGTTCTGCCCCTAATACCACTCCTCTCTCCAGCCCATGGACCAGCAGGTCATTTCAACTTTGAAAACTCTACACCAAAGCAATGTTTCAAAAGTGCTTTGATGTGACCACAGACATGAATATAACCCTAAGAGAATTTTGGAAAAACATTTCCATATGCTGCATTGTGTAAACCTTATGGTAAGGCTTGGGAGGGAGTGACTACCGGGACTTTGAACTCTGCCTGGAGAAAATTGTGGCCAGACTGTGTCCTAGAGAGGATTTTGAAGGTTTTGGGGCTGAGCCCAGAACCCTGAGCCTGAGCCCTGAGCCTGTTGGGAAGAAATTGTGGAATTGGGCAAGTCTTTGGGGTTAGAGGTGAGTGGTGAGGATGTGGAACAGTTGGTGGAGGAGCACAAGGAAGAGCTAACCACTGAAGATCTGCAAGAGCTTCAACAGCAACTGGAACAAGAGACCAGTGGTCAGGACAATGGTTCAGAGGAGGAGGAAGAGGTGGAACAAAAATGGAAGAATGTGCCTTCTTCAAGGATTAGGGGGATCTGTGCCAAATGGAGTGATGTGCAAATTTATGGGTGAATATCACCCAACCATGCTGTTGCAGGCCGTCTGGAACCTGCACAATGACACAGTGGTGTGTCATTTCAGGGAGTGTTAAAGAACGCCAGACACAGAGCTCCCTGGACAAAGTTGTTAGAAAGAGGTCTAGTGACTCTCGCTGGTCCTAGTGGCATTAAAAGAAAAGGGAAGTAACCCCAGAAAAGAACTTGGTACTGCAGTGTTAATGGAAGGGATTCCCCTTTCCCAAAAACTAACATACTACTCCACCTTTCCCCCTCCTCCCATCTTCCACACATCAACAACTCTTCAATAAATGTAAGTGCATGTTATTGTACAATATTTACATGTGTATTTAGGTATTCTTCATTAAATTCTGTATTATTTAATGTCAAAAAGTTCTAAAAATATTTTATTTAACTACTTTTGAAGTCTTGGACGGATTAAATTTATTTCCATTATTTCTTATGGGAAAATTGATTTTGGTAACGATTGTTTCGCCTTAAGATATGCCCCTCTTGATGGATTAATATCGTATGTATTCGTACATGTATGAATAAAAATAAAAATGGAATTCATTTGTAAAGACTAAAAAGTAATAACGAACAAAGAAATGTTAGTTTAGTGCCAGGAATGTGCATTGTTTATTCTGCACCCTATTTTAAATTGGAATTTTTGAACTTGTGTTAAATTGGCAAATTACCAATTTCCAATCACTTTATTTTATTTTGTAGTTGAAACAGTTGATCTGGCATTTCTTGTGCTCAATCGATAGAATAGAAGTAATACTAGGAAATAGCTAAGAATTTGTAGACTGGAACAATGTAATTGGCCTAAAATTGGAGTCAAAGTCGGCAAAATCGCTGATGCGTAAATATCGCTGACGCATCAAATTCCAAGAGCATAATTTTGTCAATTTTCCATCAAATTTCGTACTTTTGTTTTATTACCTTCAGAAAAAGATTATCTACCATTTCATAAGAAAAATATTATATTTTTTTTTAAATTCTTGGACCCTGGTGCACACTTTGAAATTTGGCCTCTAGACCCTGAAAGGGTTAATTTTTATTATATTTTACCTTTATCGCTCTCCACTACCCCACTAAGCCTACCTCCTGCACACTCCTACCCTACAGTAGTCTCTGATTTCTGCATATTCCTTCTTTAGCGCACCAACCGTGCAGCAAAGTATGACCGTTTCTAGGTTTAGTGTTTAGTTTGATTATACAGTGGACCCTCAATTTTGTTTACCTCCAAACTCGAACAATTATGTAAGTGTATTTTTGTAAGAGGTTTTGTAAGTGTATTTTTGGGGTCTGAACGACTAATCTAACTTACATTTGTACTTATGGGAATAAATTCATTCGGTAACAGCGCTCGAACAGCATTCTGGAAAGAATTTTCAACGAAAACCGAGTGTCCACTGTATTACTTTTATTCAAACCCATTTAGGAGTATTGGTACCACTATACTCGGGTACATTTTTCTTTTTGTCTCATGGATAACATTCTTTGTCTCCACAGATTTCACAGTGCACCATCTATCTTTTTTTTTTTTCACCCTTGTCAGTTTTATGGTTTGCCTCATCTTTCATAGACCTGACTGCCAACAAATTCACTTCCAGATAACTGAATACAGTGGACCCCCGGTTTACGTTATTAATTCGTTCCAGAATGCTGTTCAAGTACCGTTACCAAACGAATTTGTTCCCATACACTTAAACTTATAAATACACTTACAAAAGCACTTAAAAATACACTTACATAATTGTTCAAGTTTGGAGCTGTACATAAACCGGGGTCCACTGTACATTTACTTCGTCAATATCCCTCCTTCCAATCTGATAATCCAGTCTTTCATTGCCTATATTTTTGTTACCCTCATCACCTTGCTCTTTCCTATGTTCACGTTTCAATTTCCACCTTTTACATATTCTTTCAGATTCGTCCACCAACTTTTGTAACTTCTCTTCAGAATCTCTCAAAAGGACAGTGTTATTTGCAGAAAGCAACTGTAACAACTCCCATTTTGTATTAGATTCATTATCTTTTAATCTCACTCCTCTCTACAACAACCTAGTGTTCGCTTCTTTTCAACCCCATTTGTAAATATGTTAAAAAACCATAGTAACATCTCGCATCCCTGTCTAAGACCTACTTTTGCTGAACAAAATCTCCCTCTCTCCTACATACCCTAACCTGAGCCTCATTATCTACAAGTTTTTTTAACTGTTTCCCTATCCACCCTATCATATGCTTTTTATGACCCATAAATGCAAATGAAGATTTCCTTACCTTTATCTAGGTCTTGTCCACTAATGTGCTTCAGTGTAAACACTTGGTCTGCACATTCCCTGCTTTTCCTAAAACCACTATGTTCCTCTGCAACCCTTCTCTCTTTTTAGCCTTAATGCTTTTAGTAATAACTCTACCATACATTTTACCTGGTATACTCAACAGGCTTATTTTCCTATAATTTTTACACTTTCTTTTATCCCCTTTTTCTTTATCCTAAAGAACTATGCATGCTCTCTCTCAATCCCTGGGTGTCTTCCCCCTTGTATGCATTTACTAAACAAATGTGCCAACCACTTAAAAACTATATTCCCACCCCCCCTTTTTTTTGTAATGTCTTGATCCCATCTTTCCCAGTTGCCTTACATCCTTTCATTCGACCTACTGCCTCACATACTCCCTACACTCAACATCTGGCTCTTTCTCACTTCTAAAAGATGTTATATGTCCCTGCCCAATGCATGAAATTACTGCCTCCCTCTCTTCATCAACTTTTAACAGTTCTTCAAAAAATTTCCTCCATCTTCCCAATACAGTGGTACCTCTACTTATGAGCAAAATTCGTTCCAGTTGGCTATTCAAGTGCCGATACCGAAGGAATTTTTTCCCATAAGAAATAATGAAAATTAGGTTAATCCATTTCAGACCCCCAAAAATACACTTACAAAAGCACCTACAAAAATACACTTAAATAATTGTTCGAGTTGGGAGTTGCTCGTAAGTAGAGGTACCATTGTACTTTTACCTGCCTATCTAATAACTCCCCTCTTTTGTTTTTAAGCTTAGAAAGCCATTTGTTCTTAGGCTTTCTAAGCTTATTGCTCTTGCTGTAGAACTCATTCTCAGTAAAATAAAAAACCTAAACCTAACTTTCATTAGTTCTCCATAAACACTCCCTCACCACTCTCTCAACCTCTTTTATATTCCATATACTCCACCATATTTGCTTCTACTTCATAAAAACCTCTTAGTATATATTAACTTTTTTTTGTCCCTTACCACTCTCTTTACCTTATCATTCTACTAATTGCTCCTCTTCTTGCACCCACCCTCATATATCCACTAATTTTTTCTCCACACACTAACACTGCCTTCTTAACCCTTTCGGGGTCGGTGCCGTACTAGTACGTTTTACGAGCAGGGGTTGGTGCCGTACTAGTACGCGTAAATTCTAGCGGCCTCAAATTAAGCGGGAAACGGCTGGTAGGCCTACATATGAAAGAATGGGTCTATGTGGTCAGTGTGCGCAGTATAAAAAAAATCCTGCATCACACACTTAATAATGAGAAAAAAAAAACTCTGACTGTGTTTTTCGTTTAAAACATCGACTTTGCAGTCTATTTTCATATTGTATTTATGGATGAATTCTCGTTTTCTTGGCCTCATTTGATAGAATGGAAGATATATTACAGAAATAGAGATGATTTTGATTGGTTTGACAATGACAAGTACCTTGAAATTGAGCTCAAAGTAGCGAAAATGTTCGATTTTTGACGATGTTCAAGAGTAAACATATCACACCATGCGTCCAATACACATCAACTGGCGAGTCTGATATTCATGCACAAGTGCTCTGATATTATTTATACCATTTTTACAGTGATGCAGTTGTATACATAACAGTAAATCTTTTATATTTTGTGAGAATAAAAATTCAAAATGAAAAGCAAAAGGAATGTAAGAAGGACCTGGAGACGTGACTAATGAACAGAGAAGATGTTATTTTAGTGCCAGGAATGACTGCCTTGTTTATTCTGGACCCTATTTTGAAATTGGCATCATTTGAAATTTGTGTGAAATTGGCCAAATTGCCATTTTCTGACCACTACAGTGGACCCCGGTGTTCGTCCATTTTCGTAACAGAATGCTGTTCAGTGCCATTACCAATCGAATTTATTCCCTTAAGAAATAATGTAAAGTAGACTAGTCCTTTAGACCCCAAAACTACACTTATAAAAGCATTTAAAAATACACTTACATAAAAGGGAGTGTTTTGAGCAGGACGAACACCGGGGGTCCACTGTATTTTGGGTAGTTGAAATTGGTAAATAGGCGGTTTCTTGTACTCAATCGATAGAAGAAATGGAGTTCTAGCGAAATACATAGCTATAATTTTAGTAGACTGAAACATTGGAATTTGCCGAAAATAGGGCTCAAAGTGGGCGAAATCGCTGATGTGTAAATGTCATCAATACCACTAACTTTGCGAAAGCATAATTCCGTTAGTTTTCGATCAAATTTCATAATTTTGGTGGCGTTATGATCGGAAAAAGATTCTCTATCATTTTATAAGATTTTTTTTTTTTTTTTTCCAAAAACTTTTCGACCCTGAGAACATGTTTCCGAGAAGGCCTGCCGACCCCCAAAGGGTTAAATCTATCCCATACCTTTTTGACCTCCTCTTCATTACCTATACAGTGGACCCTCGGTTTTCGTTCACCTCCAAACTCGAACAATTATGTACAGTGGACCCCCGAGTAACGTAAAAACTTCATTCCAGAAGCCTGCTCAAGTGCCATTACCGAACGAATTTACTCCCTTAAGGAATAATGTCACGTAGGTTAGTCTATTTCAGACTCCCAAAAATACACTTCCACAAGCACTTACAATATTATACTTACATAATTGTATGATTTCCAGGGTGTTCGTTACTCGGGGGTCCACTGTAATTGTATTTTTGTAAGAGCTTTTGTAAGTGTATTTTTGGGGTTCTGAAACAACTAATCTAGTTTACATTTGTTCTTATGGGAACAAATTCGTTCGGTAATGGCACTCAAACAACATTCTGGAATGAATTTTCAACAAAAACCGAGGGTCCACTGTATTCTCTAGTTCCCCTTTCTCCCAATAGCTGCTTATATCTCATCCTAACTATCTCTTCCTTTAATTTATAAACTTTCACTTCTTTCTTATTCACTTGTACATCATTTACCTCTTTCTCTAATTGTAGCTATCACTAAAGGATGATTTGATATATGTCACCCTCTAAAAACATGTACATCCAGAGTCGACCCAGCAACCTTTTATCTGCTAATGCATAGTCTAACAAACTGCTAGTATTACACCTAATATTGTATCTTGTGTACTGACTTTTCGTCCTTTTCTTTATTTTCATATTACAGTGGACCCTCGCTATTCGAACATTCTTCATTCCAGAATGCTGTTCAAGTGCTGTTACCAAACAAATTTATTCCCATAAGGAATGATGTAAATTAGATTAGTCCATTTCAGACTCCCAAAAATACATTTATAAAAGCACTTACAATAATAAACTTACATAAAAGGGCAAGTTTGGAGTGTTCGAATAGCGAGGGTCCACTGTACTTATTACCAAACCTTGTTCTTTGTATAGTTCATTTAGATGCTGTACATTTTCATTTACCCCTGGCACTCCAAGCTTGCCTACTACACCCTCTACAACAGTTTCTCCCATGACTCACGGAATTGTAATAACACGATTGCAAGGCTAGTTGGATTAATTCTATTAACCCTCTGACTGTCGCAACCCCAAATCCTGAAGTGTCTCCTGGTGTGGAGAAAATTCTCCAAGAGAGGGGGGGATCAGCCCTTTTCAAGGGCCCTACCCTTTCTGCCCTTAGAAAGGGCCTGACGGAGTGTCTGGCTTCCTGATCAACAACCTTAACTAGTAACAGATGTACGGACCCAACCAAGAAGTCACGTACGCCTGACCAGTTGCAAGGAGTGTATGTTTGAGACATTGAGATATGTGACTCTTTACCTTAGCAGGAAAGTTATAGAAAAATGCTGTATTAGTTTCTACACTTGACTTTACAATCTTGTGCTCCAGTGATCTAAGTATTTAGAGAACACGAGCATTTGAATTGCAAATGTTGCAGCATTTTGCAAGTGTTGAAATTGTGCTGAGGTCAGCGATGCCAAGCCCCGCTGAAGTCGTGGGCACACGAGAGCGGTAGATTGACTTCAGACACAAAAGGGACGGGAGCTGCGGCGAGGGGATTTAACCTAACAAAGGACATTAGTCGTGCACGTCCGTTCGCTTATTCAATCTCCATTAACGTCGGGAAATTGGATAAGAACTCTGTTCCAGCGCGTTTAGTGTTAATCATAAAATTGCGGTATATTCAGAAGTGTGTGCAGCTTCTTATTACTGCTAAAAGACAAACGTAGAGAAACAATCGCTAGTGAACTCCATCGAAAACAAGACGGTGACTCATCAGCGTTCTACAAATCAAGACGTTTTCTGGGTGTGAATTAAGGGTCCGATACAAATACCCAGGTAAGTCTGCTTAGACATAGATGTCACCAGCTGCGCAGTTAGGAATACATATTTTGTTCTAGGCAGATTTATCATTCACCCGGTGAGACAAGGGCGATCTGCCCAAACACCGTAAGTAAACCGCCGTTCAGTCCATTCAATGACTGATTATATATGGCATACGCTCCTAAGGGTCAATATATTATACTTACATAATTTTATACACCCATACAGCCCTGTGGGGGATGTGAACGTCTGCATCAACCAACGGCTACTGGGACGGCTGGGTAGTCGTGGATGCATCTACAAGCTAAGTGTAGCAAAATATTCGAAAAAAAAAATTGTTTTTTCTTATGAAATGATAGAGAATCTTTTCTCGATGGTAATGACACCAAAAGTAAGAAATTTTATGGAAAACTTACGGAATTACGCTCTCGCGAATTTAGTGATGTTGGCGATACTTACGCATCGGCGATTTCGCTGACTTTGAGCCCTATTTTCGGCCAATTCCATTGTTCCAGTCTACGAAACTCATAGCTATTTCTTTAAAACTCCATTTGTTCTATCGATTGAGTACAAGAAACCACCAATTTACCGATTTCAACTACCCAATAAAGTGGTCAGAAATTGGCAATTTGGCCAATTTCATGCAAAATAAAAAAGATGTCAATTTCAAAATAGGGTCCAGAATAAACAATGCAGACATTCCTGGCACTAAACTAAGATTTTCTCTGTTCATTAGTCACGTCTTTAGAACCCTCTTATATTACTCTTACTTTCTATTTTGATTTTTTATTCACACAAAAAATGGAAGATTTACTGTTATGCAGACTACTGCATTATATTGTAAAAATGGTATAAATAATATCAGTGCACTTGTGAAAGAATATTAGACTCACCAGTTGATGTGTATTGGATGCATGGCGTGATTTGTTTACTCTTGAACATTGGCAAAAATCGAACATTTCCGCTACTTTGAGCTCAATTTCAAGGTCGTTTTCATAATGAAACTAATCAAAATCATCTCTACAGTGGACCCCCGGTTATCGTACTGCTCCCAACTCGAACAATTATGTAAGTGTATTTTTGTAAGTGCTTTTGTAAGTTTATTTTTGGGGGTCTGAAACGGACTAATCTAATTTGCATTTGTCCTTATGGGTACAAATTCGTTCGGTAATGGCACTCGAACAGCATTCTGGAACGAATTATGGCCGATAACCGGGGGTCCACTGTATTTCTGTAATATGTTTTCCATTCTATCAAATGAGACCACGAAAAAGAGAATACAACCATAAATACTATACGAAAATTCACCTCAAAGTTGGCGTTTTAATCCAAAAACACGGTCAGAGTTTTTTTTTACAGCACACACTGACCACACAGACCCATTCTCTCACATGTGGGCCTACCAGCTTTCTCCTGCTTGATTTGAAGCCTTTAGAATTTTTGAGTATACTGTATATACAGTGGACCCCCGGTTTTCGTGATTTTTTGTTCCAGAATGCTGTTCAAGTGCCATTACCAAACAAATTTATTCCCATAAGGAATAATGTAAAGTAGACTAGTCCTTTTAGACCCCCAAAAATACACTTACAAAAGCATTTACAAAAATACACTTACATAAAAGGCGAGTTTGGAGCATCACGAACACCAGGGGTCCACTGTACGTCCGAAACACTGGCTCGTAAGACGTATATATACGACCGAAACAGTCAGAGGGTTAAACCAACTGGCCCAGTGGTTAGTGCACTGGCCTGGGAGTTTCAGGACTCACCTGTCATGGGTTCGAGCCTTACCCAGTCTGCATTTAGGTCCCCCACAATTACTTTCTCAATTGGTTCAAAACTTCCTGAACCCTTGCTTAACACCTCCCAAAATCTCCCCTCCCCTCCCATAGCATTTAAATACTTAGCATAATCCACTTTTTGCATTCCACCCTCATTTTAATTCAAATTATCCATAAATTTATACATTTATATGCCCTCTTTTCTTTCCATAAATGATAATATATTATCACTTGTACTCCTTCCTTTGTTCTAATTTTCTCAGATACACCTGACCTCCCTACTGAAATTTTCCTACTCCCATTAGGTTTGTTTTGTTCAGAGCTAGGACATCTTGCTTCTTTTCATTCATAATATTCACAATTAATTCTTTCTTCACATCCATACTACACCCATGAACATTCATATATCCTAACTTTAAATTTGTTCTTTAATTTAGTAATTACTACAGGAGAAGGGGCTACTAGCCCCTTGCTCCCAGCATTTTGGTTGCCTTTTATGCCACACATGGCTTACTGAGAAAGGATTCTTCTGCACTTTCCCATGGAGATGAAAGGACATAATATAAGAACAAAAACTATTAAGAAATTAGAAAACTCAGATGAGCGTATATACACATAGATGTCCACTCATAGCTGTATGTGTAGTATGAGCTAAGTGTAAGTAGTAATAGCAAGATGTACACCATCTTGTTTGAGACAGAAAGAAGACACCAGGAACCCTACCATTGTGTAAAACAATTACAGGTTTCCATTTCACACTCATTTGGTAGGATGGTAATACCTCCTTGGGTGGTTGCTGTCTCCCAATCTGCTACATGCATAAAATCTTTAATATTTCTTTGTATTCATCACCTTTTAGTAATGTGGGGGAGTGGGGAAGATGCCATGATCCTGGTGCAAGGTTCTTCATCCAAGGAATTAAAGCTATCCTCCTTTTCCTTGGATTAAGTCTTACTACCTCCCACTGCCCAGGTGCTATAATAAGACTCATGGGTTTAATACTTACTCATGAATACAGGTGCTCCTCTACTTGCGATGGTTCGACTTACAATATTTTGACTTTATGATGATGCAAAAGCAATTACTATGGAGATGAAACTTAAGATAATTACCCAGCATGAAGGCAGCAAGTCCCTGACTTGTATTATTTTATTTACCTAATTTTGGTATTTAGTTACAGTAATTATTTGTTTACTTATTCAGTGACAGTAGTTATTTATTTATTTATTTAGCATATTTGACTTATGATGGTTTTTTTGGAACACAAACCCGTCGTAAGTCGAGGAGCACCTGTATAATAATAATTTTTATTATATTTTTTTAACACAATGGCCATCTCCCACAGAGGCAGGGTGAACTCAAAAAAAAAAAAAAAAATTGGTTTTCTTTTTACATTTAGTAATGTATTGCTCCTGGCATTTTAGTCATCTCTTATGATATACATGGCTTAAGGAGGAAGGATTCCTCTCCACTTTCTCATGGAGTATTATATTATTGATGATATACAATAAAACACATGTGCATGAGACATACGTGCAACACTTTGTTGTCCTTTTCAACTGGAGAAGCCTGTTGTACAGGCACAACATTTCGGCAATGAAGGTACCCAAGAGTTGCACATGTCTCATCTTTCAGTAATTTGCATCCATGAAGTACATCTCTTGCAGATCTACCGTGGAGATGGTGCTGGTCGTTCCCAGGGCGTCCACCTGCAGCTGTGGGACACTGCTGGACAAGAAAAGTACAAGACAAACCATTTTTCCATCACAATCTGTGTGCACCTCTAAAATTACATTTCATCATAAGTAGTTTGATATACAGTATATTTATATAAATTTAGTTTTTTATTTTGTTTCAAAGTGTATTGCAGAAGTTTTAAGACATTTGCATTGCAGTACAGTGCATGTTTTGTTTTTGTTGTTTAGAAAATAGTGTGTTGATTTTCAATATTTGTGTTACTTTGTAGTCTAATGGTAGAGCATTTGGCTCATGATTGACAGGACCCAGGCTTAATTCTCAATGAGTTGAGACATATGAGTTAGTTTCTTAACACCTGCTGCTGTTCACCAGCAGCAGATGCCTAGGAGTTAGTATTGTGTTGCAGCCTAGGGTAGAACCTAAGGACTTCAATGGGTTAGCCAGGGTTAATAGCTCTCCTGGGTAATAACACAAATACAGTGGTACCCCGAGTTTCGTACAGCTCCCAACTCGAACAATTATGTAAGTGTATTATTATAAGTGCTTTTGTAAGTGTATTTTTGGGGGTCTGAAACAGACTAATCTAATTTACATTATTCCTTATGGGAACAAATTTGTTTGGTAATGGCACTCGAACAGCCTTTGGAATGAATTATGGCAAAAACTCGGGGTACCACTGTATAACTTTTTACATCTATCATCAATGTACAGCATGACTGCACTTGCAGTTTACTCGACAATGCTCTCATATTTCTACAGATTGAATCAAGAAATCATAATAACATGATTACAAACAAATCACAGAACAGGTGGGGGCTTGAACCAAGGGAAGTAAGTCTTAAAACTCACAGGCCAGTGTGTTAACCACTTGGCCAGTTGGCCTTGGAACCAACTAGCCAAGTGGTTTATAAATTGTCATTTATAAATGACGATGATTATGTTAGCTTGGTGATTATTACACCAAGTTAATATAATCATTGTCATTTATAAATCACAACAAGATGTTAATCTAAGAGCAAGCTGGTCCAGTGGTTAACACACTGGCTGTGAGTTTTAGGACTCACCTGACATAGGTTCAAGCCTCACCCATTTGTGATTTCTACAGATTCTTCAGCAATTGCTCTCCATCTTAGTATTTATATGGTAATCTGTCCTTCATTTAGAAGAGGGATGGAGTATGTTGCAGTTTTTGAACTGTAGTGTCAGCATGCCTCTGGCAAGACAGTGATGGAGTGAGTAATGATGAAAGTGTTTTCTTCTTTTTCGGGGTCACCCTACCTTGGTAGGAAATGGCTGATGTGTTTAAAAGAAAAAAAAGTAGAGGATTGTTTATTCTCTTGTCACTCAGACTCTCTCTCTTATCCCTTGCCTCGTTACTCTGTTATTTACCGCATCAGCCATATTCCACCAAGATAGGGTAACCTAAAAATGGAAACTCATTCAGTAGCTGGCTTGCCAGACATACAGGGACATCACAGTCCACATGTCCCTCTATACCACAAACTTTCCACCCATCCTTCAGAGTTAAGGCACTGTACTGTGCTGCACTGTAGTACTGAACTGTACTGTGCTGCACAGTATTGCACTACACTATTGTAATACACTGTACTACATTGTACTGCACTGTACTTCACTGTAGTACACTGTACTTCACTGTAGTGCACTGTACTTCACTGTAGTACACTGTACTGTGCTGCACTGTCCTATACTACACTGTGCTACACTGTACTGTTCTGCACTGTACTATGTACTGCACTTCACTGTACTGTGCTTCATTGTACTGTACTGTACTTCACTTTACTACACTGTACTGTGATGTACTGCACTGTACTACTGTGCTGCACTGTACTACACTGTACTGTACAGTAAAGTACAGTGCAGAACTGCACAGTACAGTGCAGCACCATGCAGCACAGTACAGTGTAGTACAGTGCAGTACTGTACTACACTGTGCTTCACTACACTGTACTGTACTATATTGTACTGCACTGTACTACATTATACTGCACTGTACTACACTGTGCTTCACTACACTATACTGTACTACATTGTACTGCACTGTACTACATTATACTGCACTGTACTACATTGTACTGCACTGTACTACATTGTACTGCACTGTACTACATTGTACTGCACTGTACTACATTGTACTGCACTGTACTACATTGTACTGCACTGTATTACATTGTACTGCACTGTACTACATTGTACTGCATTGTACTATACTGTACTGCACTTTACTGTACTACACTGTACTGTGCTGCATTGTACTGTGCTACACTGAATTGCACTGTGCTACATTGTACTGCACTGTACTCTTCTGCACTGTGCTGCACTGTACTATGCTGCATTGTACTATGCTGCACTGTACCTGTCACCTTAAAAACTTATTATCTGGCTAGTCTGTATCTTACTAAATTATTCCCCTTTGACATATCTCCTTAATATTTTCTAACTTCATTTTTTATAAGCTTCATGAAAATTATTTCTTGGTGCTTGCAGTGTACTTCCCATTGTTGTATGACACATACTGAGGTGGCCCGTGGCCTGGTGGCAAAAGCTCTTGCTTCGCACGGTGAGGGTCCAGGTTCAATTCCCAGCAAGGGTTGAAACATTGGGCGTGTTTCCTTACACCGGTTGTCCATGTTCACCCATCGGTAAAATGGGTACCTGGGTGCTAGTCGACTGGTGTGGGTCGCATACCAGGACAAAATTGACCTAACTTGCCCGAAATGCTCTGCATAACAAGCGGCTTTCTATATAGTAGTACAGTGGTCCCTCGACTAGCGGTCATAATCCGTTCCAGGAGCTAGGCCTTAACACGAATTGCTCGTAATTCGAAACCTTATTTCCAATAAGAAATAATGTAAATACAATTAATCCGTTCCACCCAAAAATATTCACAAAAAATACACTTTTATTATAATTCTACATACACAAAACAACATTATTAACACATATGTAATTATAAATACGTACATAATAAATAATAAATACTACAACAGAATAATAAATAACATTTACTTACCTTTATTGAAGAGAGTTGCAGGCATCTGGAAGATAGGGAGGACGACAGGGGGAGGGTGTTAGTGTTTGGAAGGGGAATCCCCCTCCATAAAGACTTCAGGTAACAAGTCCTTATCTGGGGTTACTTCCCTTCTTTTTCTTTTAATGCCACTAGGACCAGCTTGAGAGTCACTGGATCCCTGCCTCGAAAAATAACTGTCCAGAGTCCTCTTGTTTCTGTCGACTCTTCAACATTTTTCTGAAGTGGGGCAAGATTCTGTCACTGAACATGTTGCAGATGTGGTTTGCTTCAGCTTGCTCAGGGTGGTGTTTTTCAACAAATATCTGCACCTTAGTCCACATAAAACAAATTTCCTTAATCTCTGAAGAAGTTACTGCCTCACCCTGTCCAGCCTCCTCTTCTGAATCAATTTCCTTAAATGTCATCTGTTGCTGTTCCTGATGAAGCTCTCTCAGCTCTTCAGTGGTTAGGTCTACCCTGTGCTCCTCCACCTACTCTTCCACATCCTCACCACTCACCTCCAACCCCAGGCTGTTCCCCAATGCCACAATATCTTCCACAACAGGCACAGGGTTGTCAGGGTCAGGGCCAGCCTCAAATCATTCAAAATCCCTCTTTACAACACAATCCGGCCACAGTGGTCTCCAAGCAGAGTTCAAAGTCCTGGAAGTCACTCCCTCCCAAGCCTTACCTATAAGGCCTATGCAATGGACGATATTGAAGTGATCTTTCCAGAACTCTCTTAGGGTCAATTCAGAGACTGAGGTCACATCAAACCACCTTTGAAACATTGCTTTGGTGTACAGTTTCTTGAAGTTTGCAATGACCTGCTGGTCCATGGGCTGGATGAGAGGAGTGGTGTTAGGAGGCAAGAACTTCACTGTGATGAAATTGAACTCATCAGACAAATAGTCTTCCAAGTTGTGAGGATGAGCAGGAGCATTATCCAGTACCAGGAGGCACTTAAGTCCCAATTTGTTTTCCAGGAGGTATTTCTTCACACTAGGGCCAAACACTCCAGTCAACAATTCCACGAAAAAGTCCTTAGTGACCCATGCATTAGTGTTAGCCTTCCAATACACACACAAATTATTCCTGTTATCATTGTGTTTCTTGAAGGGTCGGGGATTTTCTGCATGATACACCAGTAAAGACTTCACTTTAAAATCACCACTGGCATTGGCACAAAGCATAAGAGTTAGCCTGTCTTTCACAGGCTTGTGTCCTGGCAGTGCCTTTTCCTCCTGAGTAATGAAGGTCCTGTTTGGCATTTTCTTCCAAAAGAGGCCTGTTTCATCACAATTAAACACTTGTTGGGGTTCAAATTTTTCAGTGTCTACGAACCCCTGGAATTCCTGCACAAACTTTTCAGCTGCACGTTTGTCTGAGCTGGCTGCCTCACCATGTCTCACAACACTGTGTATGCCACTACGTTTCTTAAACCTCTCAAACCAGCCTTTGCTGGCTTTAAAATCACTCGCCTCACCACTGGTTTCAGGCATTGTCTTGACAAGATCTGCGTGCAACTTCCTTGCCTTTTCACAAATTATAGCCATGGAAATACTATCACCCTCTATCTGTTTTTCATTGATCCACACCGCGAACAACTTTTCAACCTCATCCACTGTTTTCGATCTATTTTTCGTTAACATATCAACCCCTTTTGCAACATTAGCTTCCTTGATTTCATTTCTCTTTGCCAGGATAGTGGTGATAGTAGATGTATTTTTCTTGTACATCCTGGCAAGCTCACTCACACGTATACCACTCTCATATTTTTCAACTATCTCCTTCTTTAGTTCGATGGTGTTTCTCACTCTCTTTACCACAGGGGTGCCACTAGGAAGCTTCTTTGGACCCATGGTGACTTATTTCACAGTTACAATCACTGAACCACCAATTAACACAACAAAAGTATTGTGAATGTTTGAAAGAGCACGCTGGGTAATGTTCTCTCAATGGTAAACAACGCTAGACTGGCGTCCTGTGCGGCGAGGCGCGCAAGCGTGGGCAAGCGGACAGGTCTGATACGTACCGTTACACAATTGAATGGCCTCTACATGAGGGAAATATTTACCGAAAAAAGCGTTCGTTACACAAATTCACCGCTATACGGAATCACTGCTAGTCGAGGGACCACTGTAGTATGTCATTGATGTCAGCTAGGGCTGTATGCCTTGTACATGTACTTGTAGAAATAAAGATATATTATTATTATTATTATTATTATATTATAAGATGCCACAAGAGACGCTGAGATATGTTGAGAATGTAAACACACAGACGAACACACCAGCTAACCCCTTTACAGTGAACTTCTTTTGTACTTCTTCCATTTTCCTCTTGTTTTAACTCTTCCAAGTACTGCTGCACTTCTAACTTTTGTACTATGGGGTGCACAATAAAGTACAAATTTGTAGTCTTGGAGACTGAAGCTAGTGTACTGAGTGGCTGTAAGGATTAAGGATTTTATTTCTTTGCATAGGTTACAATGTGTAATTACAATATTGATTTGCTAAGTACAAAGAAAGCCACTATCATGCCGGGGCATTTTGAGCAGACTAAACTTAATGCTTAACAGACTACTTAATACTAGACATATACAGTGGACCCTCGGTTAACGAAAAAACTTCATCCCAGAAGCCTGCTCAAGTGCCATTACCGAACGAATTTATGTCCTTAAGAAATAATGTCACGTAGGTTAGTCTATTTCAGACCCCCAAAAATACACTTCCACATGCACTTACAATATTATACTTACATAATTGTACGATTTCCGGGGTATTCGTTAACCGAGGGTCCACTGTACAGTGGTACCCCGAGTTTCGGCCATAATTCGATCCAGAAGGCTGTTCAAGTGCCATTACCGAACAAATTTGTTCCCATAAGGAATAATGTAAATTAGATTAGTCCGTTTCAGACCCCCAAGAATACACTTACAAAAGCACTTTCAATAATACACTTACATAATTGTTCGAGTTGGTGTAGGAGTTTGTAATCATTCTCATAACAGCTTTCTGTTGGATAATTAAAGGTTTAAGGTGATTTGCTGTGGTTGAACCCCATGCACAAATACCATATGTGAGGTAAGGGTAGATAAGAGAGTGGTAAAGAGTAAGAAGTTCGTTTGGGGTATATAGTACCGTATCTTCAACAGGATGCCTACTGTTTTGGAGATTTTTTTGGAGATATGCTGTATGTGGGTCTGAAATTTAAGACAGGAGATTGAGATACTTGATGCTAAGATAACGCAGTGCCCGTTTTCATGACCCAAGTTTTTGTATGGTATACAATATCGACTTGTTGGAGAGCCTGTCATAACTCCGAGGTGTCGGTAAACGAATGTGTCGCTAAGTAAGGAGAGACTGATATCGAACTGCTCGCCTGGCAATCTTACCAGCTGAATAATTTCATTCACCTGGCTCTCAGTTGAGAGAAAAATCTGTGAAAGTATTCACCACACCAGTCCATAACCTTCCCCAGCCATTATTTAATGTTGACTGGGGCATTTTGTTCTATACACTTTTGATATAGCTGATGGTATCTGCAATATTATACTGATGCCAAAAACTCTGGCACTCCAAGCTCAGAGTTAGCACACACTGTTGTAACATGTTTTCTTATCACTTTTCCCTCTTTAAGGGGGCTCCTTGACGAGGTAAAGAGGCTATCAGTCTGAGGAATTGGACCTCTTGGTCTTCTTCCTCAGACCGAACGTAATTAACCCCCAATCCCCCTCCCCTTTCCCATCCTTCCTTTTCCCTTTCCTCCTCCTCCTCCTCCTCATCCCTCCCTTATTCCCTTCCCATTTTTACCCTGTGAGCTTCTCTCCACAGGCATACTGGTTCCTAGGTAGGGGGAAGGGTACCATGGTCCATCCCATTCCGTTGAGGTTCTTGGCGGTGGTGTAGTTTGCCGTGGAATCTGGATCGCCTGGGGATGTCCCGATCCCTCTCCGGTCTCCCGGGGGGTGGCTTTGAGTATCTTTCGGGCGACAGGTGTATCTCTGGAGGCCACTTTTTGGATTCTGGGGGTGGTGGCCGAAGGAGGTATGCTTGTGGCAGGTATCCGGCCGCCTCTCTTTGTCCCGAGGTGGCTCAGTGGATGTGAGGTTGCTATCCTGGATTGCTGGTTTACTGGCATGAAGGGTAGGGTATGGCACGGGTTCCATGCAGCATCTGCACTACTTGCGGTGTTGAGGTCCTCTTGGGCGTGGAGGGGAATTTATGCCCCTTTCATTCCTCCTAGGAGCTATTCCTCCATGTTCCCCCCTTTTTTTATTCTTTTTTTTTATTTTTATTTTCTTTTTCTTTTTTTTTCTTAAAAACAAAAAGAAAGAAGTAACCTAACCATGGACGACCCAATCCGTGAACCTACTACCCCCGGGCCCCTTCCTGATACTGCACCCAGTTCTGACCCTACCTCGTTAATGGACAACTCTTCGGACACCTCCAATACCCCTGTACCTCTTGCTGGTGCCAGTTCGTCACCTGCTTCAGGTACCGGGGTTCCGACCAGCCTTTTTGACACGTCTGACCTTTGCTCTTCTCTGACCTTGATTCTGGCTTCTCCCTCTACGGTGCGGCAATTTTTGGATTGCTCGCCGGTCACACGTTGGACCACCTCCGGTCCCACATCCAAACAACCAAGACCCTTACTTGATGATTCGACACTTCCTTCTCATTCATCTCAGAAACGACCAGCTCATCACGCACTCCCCTAAAACTCTTTGTTTCACACTACTCAATGGACAAAGTTTTTTACTCTACGACTGACTTCTCCTAATACCTATCTTTCCGATCATAGTATTGGTAAGGCTCTGCTATGCCATGTAGGTAAAGATATCTCATTTCACACTCTCAAGAGCGGCACTCGCATCATCACAGTCCAGATTGCTGGCCAAGCTCACGATCTTTCTCTCCATACGACAATAGATGCTATTCCTATCACTAGTGACAAACATCATTCACTCAATTCTTGTAGTGGTACAGTCATTTTACCCCACACCATTGTCCAACGGAATTTCCAGACATGTGGTGATGACATTCTGGAGCAGCTTGAGCTCCAAGACCTCCCTATCCTCAAAGTTGAAACTTTTGTCCTCCCTGCCAGTAAGCGAAGATGTTATCCTTGCAATATAGCTTGTTTAACATTTGACTGCCGTGAACTTCTGCCCTCGGTCTACATTGCAGGTCACCGTTTACAAGTTCAAAAGGTGACCCCTACACCGCAACAGTGTAGAAACTGCTGGCATTTTGGTCATCCAGCGAAATATTGCAGGTCCATGGCCGAATGCCCAGTCTGTGGTGCCATACCAGTCCTTTTTGTAATCTACCTCCCTCTTACCTTAACTGTCGTGAGCCACATCCATCTTACTCTCGCCGTTGTCAGGTTTACCTAAACGAGCGGGAAATCCGTTGTCTCAAAGAGGCGTAAGGCTTCTCATATGCTATGGCTGTCTCTCATCTACGCCATCAAGAGAGACTTTCCCGTATTTCCTATTCTTGCATTGCTAAACGTCCCCCCACTTCTGGGGTCCCAACTCCCGCAGCTTCCTCTCTGGTCGCCCCATCCTCAGTCACCCGTTTCAAATTCTTTTGCTGTTCTTGGCTCCGAGGTCCCTACCTCGGCATCCTATACTGTCCTCACCCCTTCTGTCTTCACGCCCTCATCCAACACCTAATTCTCACCGCCCCTCTTCTTCTCATAAGTCCGGCAAAATATCCCCATTGCCGGGTTCTTCACCTCCGACTAGTTCTGTAATGTGTGTGGAGGTTCATCCTCCTCCTCGTTCAATATCTTTATCCCCTGTCCCCTCCCAAGTTTCTTCTTTGACTGGCTTTCCCCCCAGGTCGCTTCCACTCCTGTCCTCTCCCAAGCCCTTTCGACAGTCTCCTCTTCCATCTCCTTGCCCCCTACTTTAGTACAGTCTATAGTCTCCCAGATTGTTGCTCACCCTCCTCCTCCTTCCATCTCTAATGTGGTCCTACATCCTGCATCTTTGTCTTCCGAAACACTGGAAGCTATCGCAGGATTTATTGCAGAGACTGGACCGTTGATGGATACCGCTCCACCTCCGGTTCCTCCTCCTCTCTCTTCTCCATCTACACCCCTCCTTTCTTCACAGCGTCCCACTTCTTCTTTGATTACAGGTCTTCCGCTGCCTCCACACATGGACTTTTCTAACCCTAGTCCATAGATACCTCTAACTTCGACTTGTATCTTTCTCTTCATAAATCATAGCTTATTTGCAGTGGAATATCCGAGGCCACAGGGGTAACCGGGGTGAGCTTCAGGTGTTGCTCTCCCAATTTTCCCTTGTTGGGGTCTGTTTGCAAGAACCCAAATTACAATCCACTGTTATTCGTCCCTTTTCGGGCTATGATTTGTTATATTCATTGGATCCTTTTTTCGATGGAACCTTTGACGAAAGTGCTCTTCTTATACTCACTGGTATTCCATACCGTCAGCTCTATGTTCATTCTTCTCTACATTACACCGCAGCCCATATCCACTTGAATAAGTGGTATACACTCTGTTCTTTATATCTCTCTCCTTCTCGGGCATTGTCTATCCCAGATGTTGATTTTCTGGTTTCTTCCTTGCCGCCACCCCTTCTGTTACTTGGCAATTTTAACGCACACCATTTTCATTGGGGGGGTCACTGTGACTCCCATGGCGTTCAGTTGGAGGCATTTCTTGCTTCTCTCCCCTCCGTGTTTTAAATATTGGTATTCCCACCCATTTTGATTCTCGAACTCATTCTTTCTCTTGCATCGATCTCTCCATCTGCTTTTCCTCAACTGTCCTTGACTTCACCTGGTCTGTCCTCCCGGACTTACATGACAGCGATCATCCTCATGTCCCCTTCGTATTCTCCACCTCCTCGTACCCCACGCTGGCAATTTGACCGGGCGAAATGGGACCTTTACACACATCGTACTGCCTTTTATGAGGCTCCTTCTTCGTCCTACATTGATGAAGTTTTACATCTTTTCTCGTCCTCCGTCTTAACCGCAGCTTCACATTATATCCTCCAAACCTCGGGCAAGCATTCTCAGAAGTGTGTGCCTTGGTGGTCTCCGGCTTGTGCTCGGACAGTACGTTTGAAACGCGCTGCGTGGGGCAGGTACCAGTATAACAGAACCACAGAGAGAGACTTTGATTTTAAGCAAAAGAGAGCAATGGCTCGACGTGTCATCCGCGACGCTAAACGCACTAGCTGGTGGAATTACATTTCCACCGTCACTTCGGCTTCCTCGATGAGTGCAGTCGAAGAAAGTGCGGAAATTGAGTGGTAAATTCTTCCCCGACCCGGCTCCTGTTCTTCGGGTTGCCGGTGTCGATATAGCACACCCTCTTGCCGTTGCCACTGAAATTGGTAATCATCTGGTCCTCATTTCTCAGGGGCTTCATCTATGCCCCTCGTTCCTTTTTTCTAAGTCTGCCAGCGAGTTAAAGCCCTTAGATTTTTCTTCTTTCAGAGAAGAATCTTATAATGTGCCTTTTACCCTTCAAGAACTGGAGGCAACACTCTCCGCTTGCCGATCATTGGCAGCTGGGCCAGATGGCATACATGTTCGTATGCTACAGCATTTACATCAGTCTGCTCTTGCTGTCCTCTTACGACTCTTTAATCTTATATGGTCGCAAGGAGTTATTCCCCAGCTGTGGAAGTCTGCTATTGTTCTCCCTTTTCGCAAACCGGGTACTACAGGACATGATGCCTCCCACTACCGTCCCATCGCTCTTACCAGTGCAGTTTGCAAGGTGATGGAACGTCTAGTTAATAGACGTTTGATGTGGTAATTAGAGACGTACAGTAGTCATCTCTGAATCGACCCCTGCAACCTCAACTAGGTGAGTACAACTAGGTGAGTACTAGTCAATATGGCTTTTGTAAGGGCCGTTCTGCCATTGACCCCTTACTGCACTTGGATACGTATATTCGTAATGCCTTTGCTAATAATGACTCGGTTATCGCCATCTTTTTTGACCTTGAGAAGGCTTATGACACAACTTGGAGGTATAATATCTTGGCCCAGGCCCACTCCTTAGGCCTCCGAGGCAATCTACCATTTTTCCTTAAGGCCTTCTTAACTGAAAGACATTTCCGTGTCCAGGTTAGTAATGCGCTTTCCCCGGAGTTTATCCAAGCTGAAGGTGTCTTCCAGGGATGTGTTCGGAGAACGACACTCTTTCTCCTTGCTATAAATAATCTGGCATCTGTTCTCCCATCCAATATTTGGTCATCGCTTTATGTTGATGACTTTGCTATAGCTTGTGCGGGTGCTGACTGTCACCTCATTGCAGTTTCCCTCCAGCATGCCATCAACCGGGATTCCGATTGGGCCACCACTCACAGGTTTAAATTTTCTAGTAGCAAAACTCATCAAATTACGTTTACTAGACGTTCAGTGGTCTCTGATCGTCCATTGTACCTATACGGCTCACGTATCCCAGAACGTGATACAGTCAGGTTTCTCGGCCTCCTGTTTGACCGTCGATTGTCCTGGAAACCTCACATTACCTCTCTGAAGGCGACTTGTCATAGCCGGCTGAACCTCCTTAAAACCCTACCACATCTTTCATGGGGGGTTTATCGTAGAACTCTCCTTCGCCTGCACTCAGCCCATTTTATCGAAACTCGATTATGGTGACCAGATATATTCGGCGGCCTTCCCTGCTACTCTTTCCAGCCTTAATCCCATACATCAGGGATTGCGTTTATGCCTTGGTGCATTTCGTTCTTCCCCGGATGAGAGCCTCTATGTAGAAGTGAACATTCCATCCTTGTCCGATCGTCGTGATGCACATTGCCTTCGCTATTATGTTCGCTCTCATGACCTCAGCAATCCTTCCATGTATAGGATTTTCACAGATGTTAGTAGATGCTCTTTATTTGTTCGTCGACCCTGTTTACTTCGTCCCTTTTCTCTTCGTCTACATTCGCTCTTGTCTTCCCTTCAGCTACCACCTTTCTATGTTCATGTGGCATCTCCCTTTCCCCTACCCCCTTGGGAAGTTCCTGCTGTCCGTGTCTGTTCTTTTCCTCTGCCTTGCGCGAAAGCCCAACTACTTACGGCGGCTTCTCGCTCTCTTTTTCTAGACCACTTCCGTTCTCATTCCCATACCATTGCAGTGTACACCGATGGTTCTAAGTCATCAGACAGCGTCGAATTCACAGCAGTGTTTCCCGACAGCATCGTGCGAGGGCATCTATTATCCTCGGCTAGCATATTTACTGCTGAATTGTATGCCATTCTTGTGGCACTTATCCGTATTGCATCTATGCCTGTGTCACCATTTGTGGTCGTTTCAGACTCTCTTAGTGCTTTACAGGCTATCCGAAAAATTGATATATCTCACCCCCTAGTTCTTCGTATCCACCTTTGGTTACGCCGTATCTCTAGCAAACACAAAGATATTGTTTTTTGTTGGGTCCCTGGTCATGTTGACGTACAGGGCAATGAACAGGCAGACACTGCTGCGCGGGCAGCAGTACATGATCTTCCAGTTTCATATAGAGGTGTTCCATTCACGGACTATTTTGCAGTCATTGCTACCCACCTTCGCACCCGTTGGCAACAACGCTGGTCTGACCTGCTAAATAACAAACTTTATTCTATTAAACCGAGTATAGGTTTCTGGCCTCCTCCTTGTCACCAATGTCGAGGTTGGGAGACTACTCTCTCCCGTCTTCGCATCGGCTACACTCGTCTTTCTCATGGGTATCTCATGGAGAGGTTCCCTGTCCCTCTCTGTGAGCATTGTCAGGTTCCAGTATTTGTTCGCCATATTCTGTTGGACTGCCCCCACTATCAACGAGCACGCAGAATTTACCTCCAACGTCGTCTTCGCTCTGCGGCCCTTTCTTTACCTTCCCTTCTTGCTGATGGACCTTCCTTTAATCCTGACTCTCTCATTGACTTTTTGACAGCAACTGACTTACTGCACAAACTCTGAAGGTTATACCTCTAGCACTCCCCTCAGTCCCTTCTACCTCAATCTCTTGCTATCCTCTCTCCCTGCACTATCCACTGTCCTGCTGCACTCCATACCCTACTAATCATCCCTCTCCCTCTTACAACCCATTCTCCCTGTATCCTGCCCTAACCTGCTGCGCTGTATGACCCCTGTGGTTTAGCGCTTCTTTTTTTATTATAATAATAATAATTATCACTTCGTGTGTAGTCACATTTAACCCATAAACGGTCCAAACATATATATACGTTAGTACTGCTACTGCCCCAAATGTATATTTAAGTTTTATTTTTCCTGCCTCCAAATTTGGCATGATTGGCCTGAAATGCCTGGTCACATTGAATGGGTCTTAGCCCTTAGTGTGCGCTGTATTAAAAAAATCTGGGACCACTTAGTACCTTGTGGGAGGACCAGTTCAATTTAGCGCCAGCTAGAGCAAACAGCGCGGCAAACACATGGGATTCACTGATATCATGTAGTATTAACTCTCCCATTTTAAGTGGAAAGTGATGTTGACCCCGAGTTTAGTGGCTCTGAGGTGGATATGGCCCCAAGTGGTCGAGGAAATATCAAAAACCTTGATAATAACCCATGTGCAACATTTGTGCAACATCCTTTCAGAATGTCTTATAACCTATGCCTGTCTTATCTTTGTCTGTCTGTCTGACTCTGTCTATCTCTGTCTCACAGGAACTCAAATACACTTATACATAGTGTAAATTTCCTAGGATAACCCAAAAAATCCAGACAAAGTGCTTGTAGAGATAATGTGTAAACATGACTGGCAAATACGTATTTACACTTGCTCAGGAACCAGACGTGTTGGTTCAGGAGTGGATCTCTCTGAGACAGGAGAGCTAGATGCTAGATGGACAGACAGATAGACAGAGAGCTTGACAGACAGGCAGATAGACAGAGAGCTTGACAGATAGAGAGCTTGACAGACAGATAGACAGAGAGCTTGACAGACAGACAGAGAGCTTGACAGACAGAGAGCTTGACAGACAGACAGATGGACAGAGAGCTTGACAGACACAGATAGACAGAGAGCTTGGCAGACAGATAGACAGAGTTTGAAAGACAGATAGACAGACAGATATGTTTGTGTAACAGTGAAAACAGAGGGGGATGCTCATCAAATGTCACCCCTTATCTTATCTTATCACTGCACTTTCGCATACGCTCATCAAATGTCACCAATTATCTTATCACTGTCAGCAGTGGAATGACTTGTCTTACATCATACTTCAAGGGAACTTATTATTCTTATTACTATTATTTTCATTATTCTTATTATTATTCATATTATTATTATTATTATTATTATTATTATTATTATTATATACTCCCACGTATTCAAAACTTTGCTGGGACCTATAAATACTTTGAATATATTCCTAGACAATAGTAAATGACCAAGGCAGGTATAAATGTCCACCTGTCAGAGTGTTTGTGACAATTTGAGTACAATTTCAGTACCTAATATTAGTCTTAGAACAAAGAACTACTATAAATTGTAATTATCAGAATATAAAAATTATATAAAATAATATAAAAACGAGAAAAAAGGTATATCGGCAAAACTTCTGCAAGCTGCAGGACTTGATGTTGCCGTCAGGTGAGCATTCATTGCCAACTTCTCAGCCTCATATATCGGTAAGTACTGACCCTAAAATTATTTTTTTAGCCTGTAACACTTAGAAAAATGTGCTCTTTATTTCTATAAAAAAAAACTATTTTTTTTTTTCTTAAATATTCGGGGCACTGGCGTAGTAAACGTATATATACGTTTGGACCATTTACGGGTTAAATATCTTAATAATTTCATGATCTAGTGGTTGTATTAAAGATATATTTAGTGATAAAAACACAGATTTTATGTATGGATGCGCATCCACCAAAACTTCTGGATGATTATGGAAATTATCAAGAGTGAAGAGAACTTTGAATGCAAGGCTCTTGCTGCATAGGTAGAACGACTTTGGGATTATTATTATTATAATCAAAAGAAGCGCTAAACCACAGGGGTCATACAGCGCCGCAGGGTAAAGTAGGATGCAGGAAGAAGGGATTGTAAGAGGGAGAGGGATGATTAGTAGGGTATGGAGTGTAGCAGGGTAGTGGATAGTGCAAGGATAGAGTATAGCAAGAGATTGAGGTAAAAGGGACTGAGGGGAGTGCTAAAGGCATAAACTTCAGAGTTTGTGTAGTAAGTAAGTTTCTGTCAAAAAGTCAACGAGAGAGTCAGGATTAAAGGAGGGTCCATCAACAAGAAGGGAAGGTAAAGAAATGGCTGCAGAGCGAAGATGCCGTTGGAGGTAAATTCTGCGTGCTCGTTGATATAGTGGGCAGTCCAGCAGAATATGTCGAACAGACACTGGAACCTGACAATGCTCACAGAGAGGGACAGGGAGCCTCTCCATGAGATACCCATGAGTAAGACGAGTGTGGCCGATGCAAAGACGGGAGAGTGTAGTCTCCCAACCTCGACACTGGTGACAAGAAGAAGGCCAGAAACCTATACTCGGTTTAATAGAATGAAGTTTGTTATTTAGCAGGTCAGACCAGCGTTGTTGCCAACGGGTGCGAAGGTGGGTAGCAATGACCACAAAATAGTCTGTGAATGGAACACCTCTATATGAAACTGGAAGGTCATGTACTGCTGACCGCGCAGCAGTGTCTGCCTGTTCATTGCCCTGTACATCAACATGACCAGGGACCCAACAAAAAACAATATCTTTGTGCTTGCTAGAGATACGACGTAACCAAAGTTGGATACGAAGAACTATTGGGTGAGGAACGACTTTGGGAATAAAGTGATTCTTAAACTAGTCAATAAATAATTCCTCTGTCATCCATGCTGACTGGTTTGATTTCCAAAGAACTGGTAAGGTGGTTTTATCTCCACCTTTCAAAGCATGGAGTGACTTGGAGCAGTAAATAACCATGGGCTTACTCTTAAAATCTCCTGATGGATTACTGCAAAGTAGCAAACTGAAGTGATCCTTGCATCATTCTTAAGCTTATCTAGGATCTCAGTTTTCTTCATAACACCAAAACTTTCATGCTTTTTCTTTGCCCTTCCAGGATCACTCACATTCTTCTTGGGTGTCATGGTTACTATCCAGAGATAAGAAAGAACAATGAAAAATAGATTCACTAACACAGATTGAGCATGGTATTAGACATGTACAAACAGCACTGAGGCGAGGGAGGTTGTTTACATTGCATAGACCTCTCCATAAGCCAATGGACTTACCCATAGGCTCACAGCAAGGCAGAGGGGACAGAACCTAGAGCATGCCACAAATGTACTTTGCCATTTAAGCATTAATACGACATACAGTGGACCCCCGGTGTTCGTAATTAATTCTTTCCAGAAAGCTGTTCAAGTGCCGTTACCAAACGAATTTGTTCCCATAAGGAATAATGTAAATTAGATTAGTCCTTTTAGACCCCCAAAAATACACTTACAAAAGCATTTACAAAAATACACTTACATAATTGTTCGAGTTTGGAGCATTACAAAAACCGGGGGTCCACTGTATGTTAAAATTTTGCAGCTGTGTTAACGAGAAAGATTAACAGATTGCGTGTTAATCAACAGTCTACCGTACTATCTGATTACTAACCATAACATCTCACTAGATTAAAATTTTATATATTATAGAACCATATTGAAATTTATTCTATTCCTTGTCCAGCTTAACACTAAAGAAATTGGTGCATTGTTACTTGTAATGCATGGAAAATATAGTGAAAATTATTTTTTTGGTAGATTGCTTCCATTCTCCATTTAAAAACATTGGTGAAGGGCTCTTGACTGAAAAAAAAATTGGTGCTACCCTCTCCTTGGATCAAATCTGATAGCCTCCCATTACTGGTGCTGTATGACCCCAACTGGTATAGTGCTTCTCTTCGAATATAAATATTTTTAGAATAAACTTTTTACATTAATCTTATCTATGTTATTAGTGGTGTCATGTTATTTTCAGTATCGTCTTAAAAATCAGTCAGTAAGCTAACTAAAATAAAGCCTTTTGATTAGTCTCACCTTTAACCACCTTACCTTCTGCAAGTTGAATGAAAAAATTCAGTTTGTTTCATGTTTTTTGCTTTTTGTACAGTATTTATAAGTAATTTTCACACTTTAACTATTTGTCACTTTGCCTTTGGTACTTGCTTTGTTTCACTAAACTGGTACATGTTGCATATAACTGCATAATTTTTTGTAGATAATAAGAATTTAAAAAGAGTTTTAGATCTTCCATTTTTTTTTTCTTATCTAAATTGCCTAAATTTAGCAGATCACATTCCCTTAATGTTTCCACCATATACAGTGTTGTTGTTTTTTCACTAGTATCCCATCATTTGTTAAGTTTACATCACTTTACAATTTAGTCTCTCATTGTTAATGTTTTTTCCTACAAATATTTGGGTTGGGTATACACAGTTGTAAAGGTTTAAAGACAGCAAATCTTGATTTTTTACTCTCTCAAAAGAAATTTGTTTAGGGAGCTTAATGTATGCAGATTTTAGCTAGGTTAGGTTAGCTTACTATCTTAATTTGGTGCAAAAAAAATCCTCATAACGAATTTACATAATTGTATTATGCCGGTTTTCTTAAGGAGTTTGTGGCAGCCAAGGTTCAGGTGATATACAGTGGACCCTCTGTTTTCGTTGAAAATTCTTTCCAGAATGCCGTTTGAGTGTCGTTACCGAATGAATTTGTTCTCAATAGGATAAATGTGAATTAGATTAGTCATTTCAGACCCCCAAAAATACACTTACAAAAGCACTTATGAAAATACACTTACATAAATGTTCGAGTTTGGAGGTGAACGAAAACCGAGGGTCCACTGTATAAGCTGTTTTATCAAGCTATGAGAATCCTACAAAAGATTGAGGGTTATCAGACAAAGGGTGTGAACCACAGTTAACCCTTTCACTGTCAGTCCCTTAATATTACGGCTTTGAAGCCAGTGTCGGTCCCGTGATACTATGCCAAAATTCTAGTGGCTTCAAATTGGTTGGAGAAAGCTAGTAGGCTTACATGTGAGAGAATGGGTCTGTGTGCTCAGTGTGCGCAGTATAAAAAAAAAATTGGGAAGGGCGCAGTTCATTGTGGGAGTGCAAATTCAGTAGGCCTTGTTCACCATGCCTAGCGGCAAGGAATACCTCACTCCCCGACGAATTGGGACTCTTCTTTTCCCAAGTGATAGTTCTAACACAGATGGAAGTGTCAGTGAAGATGAATTTCATGGTTTTGAGGAGTTTGTGACTGAAAGCAATGCCCAGGATACCAGAAATAGTGCTGAAAACCCAGACGACCATTAACCTTCCACCTCTGGTGCTGGGCCGTCTCGTTCATTTGGGTGTACCACAGCTAAAGAGAAACTCATATTTTCCCATGTCCAGGACTCAGATGTGAGCAGTGGTCATGACAGTGATACAGTGGACCCCCGGTGTTCGTGATGCTCCAAACTCGAACAATTATGTAAGTGTATTTTTGTAAGTGCTTTTGTAAGTGTATTTTTGGGGGTCTAAAAGGACTAGTCTAATTTACATTATTCCTTATGAGAATAAATTCGTTTGGTAATGGCACTTGAACAGCATTCTGGAACGAAAAAATCACGAAAACCGGGGGTCCACTGTACTGATTTTGATTTCCAAGCTCTTGATTATAATTCCAGTAGTGACAATGAAGAGGAACATTCTCCAGTGAAGTGTCAATTTATACAGGACTACATGCATTCTGGTAGTGTATCATATGCTATTCTAAGGGGAAGGAGTACATCTCGGAGTACATCTTGTGGCCCTACACCAGGAACAGATAGTGAAATGGGAAGACAGCGTGGGTGGTGGGGAAGACAGCGTGGGTGGTGGGGAAGGCAGCATGGGTGGTTGGGAAGACAGCATGAGTGGTGGGAAAGGCAGCGTGAGTTGTGGAAAAGACAGCGTGGGTGGTGGGGAAGACAGTGTGGGTGGGGGGGAAGACGGTGTGGGTGGTGGGGAAGACGGTGTGGGTGGTGGGGAAGACAGCATGGGCGATGGGGAAGACAGTGTGTAAGTAAGTTTATTCAGGTATACACAAATTCAGTTACATACGTACATAGTTTATCATATACAGCTTCATATGTGTAGAGAACCTAGGATAACCCAAAAAAGTCAAAGTGACATATTTCTGTGCGGGTGGTGGGGAAGACAGTATGGGTAATGGGTAATGTTACAATTGGGATGGATAATATACATGCGGCAGCAGGTGGTGGTGGTGTAATGAATCATGTGGCACCAGAGGTACCCAAGGCTGGTAGCCATGTCGCTGACTCAGCACATCCTCAACAAAGGCCACCTTCAACCACCCACACACCACAACAACCTGCACAACCACAACCTCCACAACCATAACAACCTGCACAACTACAACCACCTGTCAATATCCAGTACCCACCAGCAGACCGCATCTGGGATTGGCAGAAGGGTGCCAATTTTGTTCCCAATCCCCATCACTTTGATGAAACTCAAAGTGGAATATGGCCATCTTGTACACTTGGGAATAATGCCACCGAACTACAGTGGTTTTAGTTATTCTTTGACAAACCCCTGGTGGAAATTCTTGTCAGGGAAAGTAGCACATACAGTGGTACCCTGAGTTTCGGCCATAATTCATTCCAGAAGGCTGTTCGAGTGCTGTTACTGAGTGAATTTGTTCCCACAAGGAATAATGTAAATTAGATTAGTCCATTTCAGACCCCCAAAAATACACTTACAAAAGCACTTACAATAATACACTTACATAATTGTTCGAGTTGAGAGCTGTACAAAACTCGGGGTACCACTGTACTTCGATTACACCATGGCAAACACAGTTATTTCACCAAGATCACGCCTACACCAGTGGAAGGAGACAACTGTGGCTGAGATGTTTCCGTTCCTTGCTTGCCACAATAATGCTTATGTCACATGTGTATAAGCACACTGTCACATCATACTGGTCGACAGACCGCCTAATTTCAACCTCGGCTTTCAGTGATATAATACCAATGAACCGATTTCTGCTACTGTTATGTATTCTATACTTCTCAGACAAAACAAGGCCTGACAGACCGATAGGTTAAATAAGATTAGGAATGTGTTTATGTATCTGAAACAAAAGTTCTTTATGTATTTTTATCCCTTCAGGAAGCTTGTTATTGATGAGTCTTTGATTCTGTTCAAAGGTAGACTGTCTTTCAAGCAGTACATATATACATACCAAGCAAGAGGAAATGCTTTGGTATAAAGTTGTTTGTACTTTGTGATTGCTACAGTGGTCTTGTATTGGATATAATTGTGTACACTGGAAGTAATACATTGAAAGATACCAGGAAGTTATTGGGTATCTCTGCGCACATACAACAAAACACCCACAAAAATGCAGAGACACTTGTTTTGTGTGTGAGGAGTGTAAAACAGCACTGTGCATAATACCATGTTTCAAAGAGTTCAACGAACTGTAGCAGTTCTAGGAACGTGTCCAGTGACTCTGTATGTGTATATATATTATAGAAAACTAGTAATAAACCACTTTTTTAATTGTTGGTTTGTGTAAACAAGTTTTGTAAACAATATAATGATAATATTTGTGCGGTTATTGTGTTGCATACAACGAGTGGATATGTATACATTATGCATTGTATTGGTCTTACAGGCCACAAAAGTTACTTGAAAAAATAAAATATTAAAAGAGAGAATAAAAAATAGAATAAAATAAAAATAATATTAACGAGTGAGCGGTAGTCGCTGATGTTGTCAGCGGTACACTGTCAACTTCACGCCTCTATATCTCGGTAACTACTGATCACAAAAAAAAAAAAATCTTTTATAACACAGAAAATTATTCTGAAGATTTTGGTGAGAATTTTTTTTTTTTTTTTTTTAATATTTTTCGACACTGAGAGCCAGTTTGTGAGCATGGGTCTCAACAGTGAAAGGGTTAAGGATAAGGATGGATCACACTTTCTGTAAAACAATAATTTGATGGCTTTCTTTCTGGCTCAAACTAGTAATTTCTGCCAAATGAGTGTGTTTAGGCTCATGCATAACTGCTTTACGAGTGCAAAAATGATGTATATGACCTTGCATTGCATTTCACCACGCCATATTTTTTTGTTTGCATCCTCTCAAGTGTTCGGGTTTATGGTAGTGAATTTGTAACAGATATGTTATGCTGGGTTATTACCTTCTAAACTGGAGTATAAAAATTAATTTTTTTCTAATGAATTTTTCCTTCTTCCAGTACTTCCTCTACTACTGTCCTCTACTTCAACCACCACTACTGTCCTCTACTTGAACCACTATTACTGTCCTCTACTTCAACCACCACTACTGTCCTCTACTTCAACCACCATTACTGTCCTCTACTTCAACCACCACTACTGTCCTCTACTTCATCCACCACCACCACTACTGTCCTCTATTTCAACCATCACCACCACTACTGTCCTCTATGTCAACCACCACCACCACTACTGTCCTCTACTTCAACCACCACCACCACTACTGTCCTCTACTTCATCCACCACCACCACTACTGTCCTCTACTTCAACCACCACCATTACTTCCTGATGTGGAAAACCCTAGTCAGTATGGCTCATGGTATCATTGATGTGGAAAACCCTAGTCAGTATGGCCCATGGTATCACTGGAATTCCCAGTTCCCCACCAAGACAAGATGGTTTCTCCTGAGGGAGGTGCTCACTTATAACATTTTACCATTGCTAGCAGCCATACTTTCCATCCATTCTGAATATTCATATCACTGATATGTAAAAAGAAATACAGTGGAACCTCGGTCTTTGAACTTATTTGGCTCCTAGGTGGTGTTTGAACTGCAAAAAGTTTTGTCTGAAACAGTATTTGCAAGGTTTTAATTATCAATCACACACACTGGAGGATGATGAATTGACACCTCCAAAAGTCTCTGAGAGTTAGGTCAGTGTCAGAGGTCACTTCAAAGCACTTTTGAAACGGATTTCATATAAAAAAAATTACAACCGAATTGTAAACAAGCCAGCATGTTCGGACTCCATAAAAATGTTCAAAGACTGGGTCAGTTTTTCTGAACACAATTGTTCGTTGGAGGTCCAGTACGTTTGAGCTCCAAGGTTCCATTGTATACATTGTAGCAGTCGATATTGATGATTTTTTTACATATTTTTCAGTCATAAAGGTAATGATTATTTTCTATTACAGGTTTTTGAATTTATCATATGTTTATATTCCATAATTTTGATTCACATAAGTATATAGTTTTTTTTTTTTTCAAAGCATGAATTTATTAGACTGTACACACAAGCATGGACATAGCAGATAAGAGGTATACTCTTTGTGAAGATCTGGTATATTGCTATGCTTTGAATTATACTAATTTATCATTTACAAGGCATACCTTGAACATATTTACCTATATAAAGTTTGCTATAGTTTTTGCTCTCACAATTCCCTGTATATAAGAAGAGATTTTTTTATTTCATCTTATGCTAGACAAACTGCATGTTTCCTGAAGTTAACATAGCACAAATAATTTATGCTTTTTGCAAGTACTGAGTATACAGCACTTTACAGTATGAGGTGTATTTTTATTGCTTGGTTCTCTCATTAACCCATATGATGCAGAAATATGTGATGCAAGGTCAGGCAAGGAAAAATTTGTTTCCTAAGCATGCTAGATAATGCAAAGAATTTGCAGCTCAAATTTTGAATATTGCATTATCTAAAAAAAATTGTCTAACTATATAAGCTATGTACAACCAAGGCAATATGACCTAAAGAAGGAATCTCCTTCACCATTGTTCAGTCAGTAGCTGTCTTACCAGAAGTGTACAGCCGTCACATCTTTAGTGTACATTTTCCAAGGCATCACATATTTCTGCAAAGCACTCCTGCATTTTATAGTGCTACATCGAGCACAAGTATAGTAAAAGTTCTTGCTTACTAATGCACCATCATTTTTGTAGGTTTCGTAGCTTAACTACAGCATTTTATCGGGATGCCATGGGCTTCCTACTACTGTTTGATTTGACTAATGAACAGTCCTTCCTCGATATTAGAAGTTGGCTGGAACAGCTGAAGGTATGACTAGAAATATAAATTTTCACTGGATATTTTTTTTAGTTTAATAAATTATTGTTAATTTTTCTCTCTCATAATTTCCTTGTATCTCTAGTAAAGCTGGAATAGTTTGTTAATAGTTACGCTACTGGATTACTAATTGATTCTTCTTGAAAATATATTTATATATAGTTTTACTTAAGTATTTTTAATTTCAGGGTATATTTTCACATCACTGGGAATCTTCTGAAATAGTATCTTACTCTTTTGTCTGTAATTTTTTGGCTACAAGATATATAGCCACAGTTATCCTAACTAGCTTCCTTCTAGTCCTTGTAATAACTGCCAGCTGCATCTTTCCTTGTAATATACTTCATCTCTCACTTGCTAAATGTGACTAACCTGTCTTTATACTTGTCTTTGACAGCTGTGCTATCAGGATTATGTGTATGTGATGTTAGATATCATATCTCTTAATATTTAGAAAAATGTATTCTACATATGAGTTCTATAGTGTTCTATTTTCAGTATTGCATGTAGTCCTTATTACACATAAAAGTGTTATCATCCCATGCTCAATTTGTGATGTGTTCACTCACTGTATTGCTTAAATGCATGCAATCCTTTGTGTATTTTTAAAAAAATTATACACCACATGTGACCACTTTAATCAGGGGGTTGAGTAGCTTAATTACACTTAGACTGTATCAGTGCTACATTCATATTTTGCAATATCCGATGTCAGTCAGCATTTTATACTCCTTGTAAATATATGTTATTTAATACATCAGCTTCCCAGTAAGAAGTGATTCAAAGAAGGAACTGTCACCATTGCTCAATTCATAGCTGTCTTGCCCAGAAGTGCATCATCATCAACAGTCATATGATCCATGGAACTGCAGCATTCCCCATCCATCCCTCAAGGCATATTGAAATTTAGATTACAGGAGGGCCCTACTTATACAGCAGGTTAGGTTCCAGGCTACAGCTGTAAAGCGAAAAACTTTGAAAAATGAATCAGTAATTTTTCATTTTCAAAGGCATGTAAAAGCCTGAATACATGTTTATAATAGTAATAATAATAATAATAATAATAAACTTTTGTTTTTCCTTTTGGGCCACCCCGCTTCAGTGGGAAATGGCCGACGTGTTGAAAGAAGAAGAAAGAATAATAATAATAATAATATTTTATTTCATTGCAAGTTTACATTGAGAGTGTAGGCAATGGGGTCGAAGATGTATGGGGTAGATTTAAAAATGTAGTGTTAGAGTGTTCAACAGAAGTTTGTGGTTACAGGCGAGTGGGTGCGGGTGGGAAGAAGAGCGATTGGTGGAATGATGATGTAAAGAGAGTAGTAAGGGAGAAAAAGTTAGCATATGAGAGGTTTTTACAAAGTAGAAGTGATGGAAGGAAAGAAAAGTATATGGAGAGAAAAAGAGAGGTTAAGAGAGTGGTGAAGCAATGTAAAAAGAGAGCAAATGAGAGAGTGGGTGAGATGTTATCAACAAATTTTGTTGAAAAATAAGAAAAAGTTTTGGAGTGAGATTAATAAGTTGAGGAAGCCTAGGGAACAAATGGATTTGACAGTTAAAAATAAGAGAGGAGAGTTATTAAATGGAGAGTTAGAGGTATCAGGAAGATGGAGGGAATATTTTGAGGAGTTAAATGTTGATGAAGACAGGGAAGCTGTGATTTCGTGTATAGGGCAAGGAGGAATAACATCTTGTAGGAGAGTGGAAGAGCCAGTTGTGAGTGTGGGGGAAGTTCGTGAGGCAGTGGGTAGAATGAAAGGGGGTAAGGCAGCTGGGATTGATGGGATAAAGATAGAAATGTTAAAAGCAGGTGGGGATATAGTTTTGGAGTGGTTGGTGCTATTATTTAATAAATGTATGGAAGAGGGTAAGGTACCTAGGGATTGGCAGAGAGCATGTATTGTTCCTTTGTATAAAGGCAAAGGGGACAAAAGAGAGTGCAAAAATTATAGGGGAATAAGTCTGTTGAGTGTACCTGGTAAAGTGTATGGTAGAGTTATTATTGAAAGAATTAAGAGTTAAGACAGAAAGCAGGATAGCAGATGAACAAGGGGACTTTAGGAAAGGTAGGGGGTGTGTAGACCAAGTGTTTACAGTGAAACATATAGGTGAACAGTATTTGGATAAGGGTAAAGAGGTTTTTGTGGCATTTATGGATTTGGAAAAGGCGTATGATAGGGTGGATAGGGGGGCAATGTGGCAGATGTTGCAGGTGTATGGAATAGGAGGTAGGTTACTGAAAGCAGTGAAGAGTTTTTATGAGGATAGTGAGGCTCAGGTTAGAGTGTGTAGGAGGGAGGGGGACTATTTCCCAGTAAAAGTGGGCCTTAGACAAGGATGTGTGATGTCACCATGGTTGTTCAATATATTTATAGATGGGGTTGTAAGAGAAGTGAATGCGATGGTCTTGGCAAGAGGTGTGGGGTTAAAAGATAAAGAATCAAATACAAAGTGGGAGTTGTCACAGTTGCTTTTTGCTGATGACACTGTGCTTTTGGGAGATTCTGAAGAGAAGTTGCAGAGGTTGGTGGATGAATTTGGTAGGGTGTGTAAAAGAAGAAAATTGAAAGTGAATATAGGAAAGAGTAAGGTGATGAGGATAACAAAAAGATTAGGTGACGAAAGATTGGATATCAGGTTGGAGGGAGAGAGTATGGAGGAGGTGAATGTATTCAGATATTTGGGAGTGGACATGTCAACAGATGGGTCTATGAAGGATGAGGTGAATCATAGAATTGGTGAGGGGAAAAGGGTGAGTGGTGCACTTCATAGTCTGTGGAGACAAAGAACTTTGTCCGTGGAAGTAAAGAGGGGAATGTATGAGAGTATAGTTATACCAACTCTTATATGGGTGTGAAGCATGGGTGATGAATGTTGCAATGAGGAGAAGGCTGGAGGCAGTGGAGATGTCATGTCTGAGGTCAATGTGTGGTGTGAATATAATGCAGAGAATTTGGAGTTTGGAAATTAGGAGGAGGTGCGGGATTACCAAAACTATTATCCAGAGAGCTGAGGAGGGGTTGTTGAGGTAGTTTGGACATGTAGAGAGAATGGAACGAGACAGAATGACTTCGAGAGTGTTTAAATCTGTAGTGGAGGGAAGGCGGGGTAGGGGTCGGCCTAAGAAAGGTTGGAGGGAGGGGGTAAAGGAGGTTTTGTGTGCGAGAGGCTTGGACTTCCAGCAAGCATGTGTGAGCGTATTTGATAGGAGTGAATGGAGACAAATGGTTTTTAATACTTGACGTGCTGTTGGAGTGTGAGCAAAATAACATTTATGAAGGGATTCAGGGAAACCGGCACGCCGGACTTGAGTCCTGGAGATTTGGAAGTACGTACAGTGTCTGCACTCTGAAGGAGGGGTGTTAATGTTGCAGTTTTATAACTGTAGTGTAAAGCACCCCTCTGGCAAGACAGTGATGGAGTGAATGATGATGAAAGTTTTTCTTTTTCGGGCCACCCTGCCTTGGTGGGAATCGGCCGATGTGTTAATAAAAATAAAAAAATATAGAATTGAAGTGCAAAGAGAACCACTATCATGATATGGCATTATGGGCAGACTTAATCACGACTTAAAGACTACTTAACCCTTTCGGGGTTATGGTCGTACAAGTACGTTTTACGCACTGTGGTTATTGACGTACTAGTACGCCTAAATTCTAGCGCCCTCAAATCAAGCAGAAACAGGCTGTTAGGCCTAGATGTGATAGAATGGGTCTGTGCGGTCAGTGTGCGCAGTATAAAAAAATTCCTGCACCACACAGTGCATAATGAGGAAAAAAAAACTCTGACCGTGTTTTTGGTTTAAAACAGCGACTTTGTAGTCTATTTTCGTATGGTATTTATTGTTGTATTCTCGTTTTCTTGGTCTCATTTGATAAAATGGAAGATATATTACAGAAATAGAGATGATTTTGATTGGTTTGACAATAACAAGTACCTTGAAATGTAGCTCAAATTAGCGAAAATGTTCGATTTTTGACGATGTTCAAGAGTAAACAAATCACACCATGCGTCCAATACACATCAACTGGCGAGTCTAATATTCATGCACAAGTGCTGTGATATTATTTATACCATTTTTACAGTGATGCAGTTGTATACATAACAGTAAATCTTCTATTTTTTTGTGAGTATAAAAATTCAAAATGGAAAGCAAAAGTAATGTAAGAGGGGCCTGGAGACGTGACTAATGAACAGAGAAGATGTTATTTTAGTGCCAGGAATGTCTGCCTTGTTTATTATGGACCCTATTTTGAAATTGGCATTGTTTGAAATTTGTGTGAAATTGGCCAAATTGCCATTTTCTGACCACTATTTTGGGTAGTTGAAATTGGTAAATAGGCGGTTTCTTGTACTCAATCGATAGAAGAAATGGAGTTCTAGCGAAATAGCTATAATTTTAGTAGACTGAAACATTGGAATGTGCCGAAAATAGGGCTCAAAGTGGGCGAAATCGCCGATGCGTAAGTATCATGGCTACCGCTAACTTCGCGAAAGCATAATTCCGTTAGTTTTTGATCAAATTTCATAATTTTTGTCGCGTTATGATCGGAAAAAGATTCTCTATCATTCCATAAGAATTTTTTTTTTTTTTTTTTAAATTCGTGGACCCTGAGAACGAGTTTCAGAGAGACCCCTTGGACCCCCAAAGGGTTAATACTAGAGAAATTGATAATTTTGTTATAATTAAACATAGCTTATGTTTATAGCAGATAATAAGTTTACTCAAATTACAATCTGAGGGTTTTACATTTTGACGCTGTATGACCCCTGTGGTTTAGCGCTTCTTTTTTTTATCATAATATAATTTACATTTTGACAAAGTGTTTTGTAAGATGGTTATATCAATAGTAAATATTGAAATTATATTATGGGTAAATAACACTGAGCATTGTTGAAAGTAGTTTACAGCATGAGTATTTAGTTTAGGGTGAGTAGGCGGTTTTTGAGAAGAGTCTTAAATTGATGTTCAGGCCAGGTTGTTTTAATATTTTCTGGTAATGAATTCCAGATTTTGGGGTCCTTTATGTGAATAGAGTTTTTACACAGGGTGATATGGGCTTGGGGTATATCAAAAAGTGATCTGTGTCTTGTGTTATGGTCATGGGTCCTGTTAAAGTTGGTGAGGAGAATTTTGAGTGGAGGGTTTATATTTGATTGTAGAGTTCTATGTATGTAGTAGGCACAAGAATAAGTGTGAATGTTCTTTACGGTGAGTAGTTTTAGACTTTCGAATATTGGTGGAGTGTGCTGTCTAGAGTGGGAATTTGTTATCATTCTGACTGCAGCCTTTTGTTGGGTTATGAGTGGTCTAAGGTGATTTAATGTTGATCCCCATGCACAAATTCCATGGGTGAGATAAGGGTAGATGAGTGAATGATACAGAGCAAGGAGAGCTGTTTGAGGCACATAGTAGCGTATCTTTGATAGTATGCCTACTGTCTTTGAGATTTTCTTGGAAATTTGTTGTATGTGTGTTTGGAATTTGAATCTACTGTCAAGGTGGATTCCTAGGAATTTTACCTCTGTGAGTCTTGTGATGGGTGATCCATTAAGTGTTATGTTAAGTGGGAGATTTGAAGCTTGGTTTCCAAACTGAATGAAATAGGTTTTATCAGTATTGAGAGCAAGCTTGTTAGTCGTCATCCAGGTAGATATTTTCTGTAATTCAGCATTTACTGTGTTGGCCAGTATGACTGGGTTTGGGTGAGAGAAGACATATGTAGTGTCATCTGCAAATAATATCTGTTTGAGTAGTAGCGATGCATTCGGTAGGTCATTGATGTAAATGAAGAGGAGTGGTCCCAGGACACTTCCTTGTGGGACACCGACTGTAATTTGTTGTGTGGAAGAGTTAGCTCCATTTGTGTACACGTATTGGCTTCTGTTACTAAGGTATGACTTTAGGTAGTTGAGTGAGTGCCCTCTTATACCATAGTGTGCTAATTTTGAGAGCAGTAAATCATGGTCAACTGTATCAAAAGCTTTACGTAAATCTATGAAGATTCCCAGTGGGACTTCTTTCTTCTCAAGAGCAGTGTATATTAGTTCTAGCATGTGTATAATAGCATCATTAGTGCTTTTGTTAGTCCTGAATCCAAACTGACAGGGGTTGAGTATGTTGTGTGAGACGAGGTAGGAATAGATCTGCCTATGAATTAATTTTTCAAAGATTTTAGAGAGCAGAGGTAAGTTAGATCTTTCTTTTTTCAACAAATCGGCCGTTTCCCACCAAGGCGGGGTGGCCCAAAGAGAAAAACAAAAGTTTCTCTTTTTAACTTTAGTAATGTACAGTGGAACCCTGGTTAACGAAAAAAATTCATTGCAGAAGCCTGCTCAAGTGCCATTACTGAACGAATTTACTTCCTTAAGAAAAAATGTCATTTAGGTTAGTCTATTTCAGACCCCCAAAAATACACTTCCACAAGCACTTACAATATTATATTTACATAATTGCACGATTTCTGGGGTGTTCGTTAACCGGGGTTCCACTGTATACAGGAGAAGGGGTTACTAGCCCCTTGCTCCCGGCATATTAGTCGACTCTTACGACACGCATGGCTTATGGAGGAAGAATTCTGTTCCACTTCCCCATGGAGATAAGAGGAAATAAGAACAAGAACTAGTAAGAAAATAGAAGAAAACCCAAAGGGGTGTGTATATATATGCTTGTACATGAATGTGTAGTGTGACCTAAGTGTAAGTAGAAGTAACAAGACATACCTGAAATCTTTCATGTTTATGAGACAGAAAAAAGACACCAGCAATCCTACCATCATGTAAAACATTTTCAGGCTTTCGTTTTACACTCACTTGGCAGAACGGTAGTACCTCCCTGGGCGGTTGCTGTCTACCAACCTACTACCTAGGGGTAAGTTAGATATTGGTCTATAATTATTCAAGTCTGTTTGATCACCTCCTTTGTGGATCGGGGTGACCCTCGCTATTTTGAGAATTGATGGGAAGGTGGAGGATTCAATGGATTTGTTGAAGAGTGCTGCAATAATTGGTGACAGTACCTGGGAAGCTTTTTTGTACATTAAAGGTGGTAAGCTGTTTATGTCTCCTGCCTTGTTTTTAAGGGTGTTGATGATGAGCGAGACTTCTATTGGGTTGGTTGGAGCTAAGAATAGTGTATGTATTTGGGTAGGTATTAGTGAGATAGTCTGATGGACGGGTGTTTGAGCATGGGATCTTACTCACTAGATTCCTTCCTATAGTGGAGAAGTCATTAAGTCTGTTTGCTGTTTCAGTTGGTGGGAGTAGGGGTTCATCTGATTTTGTTAATTTGATAGTTTTATTTTTGGATATCTTTTTATTTCCTAGAATTTCAGATAGGGTTTTCCAGGTCTTTTTTATATCACCTTTTATGTTATGTAATCTGGTCTCATAATACAGTTTTTTTAACCTTCTTATCAGGCTGGTAAGGATTGACGAGTAGCGTTTGGATTGGTCTCTGGTTATTTGACCCCTTCTGTACTGTTTTTCATATTGGTGCTTTTTGTTAATGGATTTTAGGATGCTGGGTGTTGACCAGGGACTGTTAAGTCTCTTAGCTGTGATCTGTTTAGTTTTTTTAGGGCAATGCTTGTTATAGAGGTAGTGGTTTTTTTTTTTAGGAAATTCTTAATACATTCATTAGTGTCTGAATATGTTTCTAATCGCATTATGCCAATCTATGTTTATCATGGCTGTTATAAAGTTATTAACAGCTGCCTCGTTATGTAGTCTGAAAGTAACTTTAGTAGTGTCCTGGGGTAATTTTCCTAGGTTGGTTATGAGAAAGGTAGGGTAGTGGTCTGTGGTGTTGTCTGTGATTATGCCTGATTTTAAAGGGGATATAGTGTTAGTCCAGATGTGGTCAAGTAAGGAGATACTGGTCTCAGAGATTCTTGGTAGCAACAAGCAGTTGCTCATAGTGTTTGTGAATTCGGTTACTTGTGGGTCCTGGTCATGTAGGAGATTTATGTTGAAATGTCCTGTGAGCAGCAAATGGTCTTTGTTCGTGTGTGCATTAGTTATCAGGTTTCCTAATTTTTCACTAAAGTGGTGAATGTTTGACTGTGGTATTCTGTAGATGTTTATCACTGTGAGGTTTTTTTTTTCAGGTCTTTTGATTTAAATTTACCTATAATATATTCTCCATGTTCATCCCTTATGCAAGAGTTATTGATACATACATTCAAGTTGATCTGAGTAATATATAGCTATTCCATCCCCTTGTTGGTCTGTCCTACAGTTGTGTATGGCTGTGTAACCTGGAATGGCATAGACATCTGTAGTACCAGGCTTTAGCCAGGTCTCAGTGAGTGTGATGATTGACATACTTCTATGCAGGGATTGGAGTAGTGCTGTGAGGTCATCGTAGTGTTTGCTCAGAGATCTTACATTATAATTAAAGATAGTTATGTTATTGTTGGCTCTGAGTAATGTCTTTGCTTGATCTGCTGTGTAGTAATTACAGTTGCTATTGGATTCATGTGAGTCATGTAATAATAGGTTGATATCAGGATCAATGCTTGTAATCATAAGATTTAGTGCGAGTCTATAACTAGACTTAAGAACAATGTATTATGCTAAACTTAATACAGTGGACCCCCGAGTATCGTAAGGCTCATATATCGTAAAAATTGTGTTTCGTAAGCTTTTTTCGATTTCATGTATCGTAAATGGACTCGTGTTTCGTAACGTATTAGACCTGTCCGCCTGTTCCGCGCCTGCGCAGGACGCCCGCCAGTGAAGCGTTGTTTACCATTGAGAGAACATTACCCAGCGCGCTCTTTCAAACATTCACAATACTTTTGTTGTGTTAATTGGTGGTTCAGTGATTGTCACTGTGAAATAAGTCACCATGGGTCCAAAGAAGCTTCCTAGTGGCACCCCAGTGGTAGCATTCATGCAGGGAGTGTAGCATTCATGCAGGGAGTGTAACATTCATGCAGGGAGTGTAGCATTCATGCAGGGAGTGAAGCAGGCATGCAGGGAGTTTAGCATTCATGCAGGGAGTGTAGCAGGCATGCAGGGAGTGTAGCATTCATGCAGGGAGTGTAGCAGGCATGCAGGGAGTGTAGCAGGCATGCAGGGAGTGTAGCAGGCATGCAGGGAGTGTAGCAGGCATGCAGGGAGTGTAGCATTCATGCAGGGAGTGTAGCAGGCATGCAGGGAGTGTAGCAGGCATGCAGGGAGTGTAGCAGGCATGCAGGGAGTGTAGCAGGCATGCAGGGAGTGTAGCAGGCATGCAGGGAGTGTAGCAGGCATGCAAGGAGTGTAGCAGGCATGCAAGGAGTGTAGCAGGTATGCAGGGAGTGTAGCAGGCATGCAGGGAGTGCAGCATTCATGCAGGGAGTGTAACAGGCATGCAGGGAGTGTAGCAGGCATGCAGGAAGTGTAGCAGGCATGCAGGGAGTGTAGCAGGGATGCAGGGAAACAGGTGCCAGAAACAGAGGACTGTGGACAGTTATTTCACCAGGCAGGTATCCAGTGACACTCTAGCTGGTCCTAGTGGGATTAAAAGACCAAGAAGGGAAGTAACCCCAGAGAGGGACTTGTTACCTGAAGTCCTTTTGGAGGGGGATTCCCCTTCCAACCACTAACACCCTGCCCCTGTCATCCTCCCTATCTTCCAGATGCCTGCAACTCTTCAATAAAGGTAAGTAAATGTATATATATATAGTATTGTTTTTTATTATTTAGTACATGTATGTGAATATTTTTGGGTGGAACGGATTAATTGTATTTTCATTATTTCTCATGGGAAAAAAGGTTTCGAATTACGTAAATTTCGTGTTAAGTAATAGCTCCTGGAACGGAGAAATTACGATAATCGAGGGACCACTGTAATATGATACTTGATTAACTAATCTTACTAGCTATTGGATTAACAAAATTTTGAACAATAGTCACAGAGATATAGGATATTCTTACAATGTTGATGATTTACTATTTAACTGGCTAATTGAAATGGTTGGAAAAATTACTATGACTAGTATTAAATTGTTATGGAACAATTATTTGGATTCATTATTGCACTGGTTGTGATTTTAGAGTTTGTAAAAGGCAATATAAAGTAATTGAATGTAAGGAACTATTCTAAGAGAATACAGTGGTACCCCGGTTTACATATTTCATTCAGAATGCTGTTCAAGTGCCATTACCAAAGAATTTATCTCCTTAAGAAAAGTTGTAAAATAGACTAGTCCTTTTAGACCCCAAAATTACACTTACAAAAGCATTTAAAAAAATAAACTTACATAAAAGGGTGAGTTTGGGGACCATCGTAAACCGGGGTACCACTGTATAGAGATTAATTGTACAATAGTAAAATAGACTAATAGTAAAAAATGATTTTAAACAAATTTTAAGCAATTAAGGTGATTAATAATATATAGAAATGAGGTTGGAAAATTGACAAATAGTAAAAATGTACAGTGGACCCTCGGTTTTCGTTCATCTCCAAACTCGAACAATTATGTAAATGTATTTTTGTAAGAGCTTTTGTAAGTGTATTTTTGGGGTTCTGAAATGACTAATCTAATTTACATTTGTCCTTATGTGAACAAATTTGTTCGGTAACGGCACTCAAACAGCATTCTGGAATGAATTTTCAACGAAAACCGAGGGTCCACTGTATTTAAAAAAAAATAAAAATATATAGCAAAAAATAGCAATTAAAGAAAAAGACATATACATTGAGGTAGTTGCTTCTAACTAGTGAAAGCACTTAAATGAGGTAGATGAGCAAAACATACACTACACGTAGGGTTTTGGTTTGGACATTGTGTTTAGACAGTCTCTGTAATATTTGCATCCCTAAGGAAGCTTGATAGTTCATTCTCATTTGTGATAGTATATAATTGGCCTACATTTGTTTTCTTCACTAGAATTTTCCCATCCCGAGTGAAACATTGGTGGATTTTATCATTATTCTCCCACTTAAGTTTTCTGATTCTATACAAGAGAGGTTCTGACTTTTTTGGTCAGACACTTGTTTATATATACCTCTTTCCTCGCTGTAATGGATGAGCTAATTAGGTCTTTTTTCCTGTTGTGTGTGGTAAATCTAAGCATAACACTTTTTCTACCATGGGACCCTAGTACTCGTGCGTGTTTTATTTTTGTCACTGGTACATTAACCTTTATTTGATCTCTTAAATTCTGGATAGTAATGTCTTTGCTGTTTGTTTGGTTCATGTACTGGGAAAGAGTAGACTGTTCACTATTACGGCGTCTGATAATTTTTCTTGCTCGGTTTTTTTCCTCTTGGAGTGCATAGTAGTCGTTAAACTGATTATCCATGTTGTTCTTCCACTTTTTTACGGCTTCCTCAACCTTTGTATTAATATATGTTATCTGTTCTGTGTGGCTATCTATGACTGTTTGGAGGGTTTTGCCAAAATCAGTCATTCCAGATGTTGTTAACTTTTGTTCTAGGCTGAGGATTTTGTTTTCAAGGTGTGTCATCCTGGTATCTTCTTGCATTAGTGTTTTACGAAGGTTCATATTTTCAGTAATTAAGTTGGTGATGTATGACTTGAGAGTATCTGGATCGTTCGTCATACCTGAGAGATTATCTGGAGTGAAACGGTGAAGGGGGAGTTTGAGGGGGAGGCAGCCATGTTTGTTGTTGATGCATCGCCCTGGGCGGTGGTGAGGGGGGTGGAGGGTGTACCAGCGTCCTGGGTAGACAAGTTGATTAGTAGATTTCTTGGTGTTTTTTGCTGATCCTGGAATTTTTTCTTCTGAGGTTGTGCTTCATTTTACCACAGGAGTAGTAGAAGTTGATGTGTCAAGAAGGAGAAGCCGTATTTATACAAAGCGTAGGGTAAGCGTTTGATTTGGCAGCGGGGTGGTGCTTTGGGTTTGAGGGGCAGTCTTCCTTTGATCGTCAGTTTGTTTGATTTGTAGGTCTCACTGCTGGTATTCTTGGGTCATTCTGGGTGCTACGTTGGTTAGTGCAATTTTGCTTGCAGCTAGGTCATCATAGGAGCATTGATAAGCTCTGGGTGTTGAGTAAAGTATGGAGCTCGGATGCCGCTGCCGTGGCAATGTTAGTGGGGCCTGGTTTACACTATCATGTGTTAACCCTTTCAGTGTCAGTGCTGTAATATTACGGCTTTGAAGCCAATGTAGGTTCCGTAATACTATGCCAAAATTCTAGCAGCTTCAAATCTTGCGGGAGAAAGCTAGTAGGCCTACATATGAGAGAATGGGTCTGCATAGTCATTGTGCACAGTATAAAAAAAATCCTGCAACAAACAGTGCATAATGAGAAAAAACTGCAACCATGTTTTTAGTTTAACCCTTTGACTGTTTCTGTCGTATATATACGTCTTACGAGCCAGTGTTTTTGATGTATTAATACGAAAAATTTCTAGCAGCTTCAAATCAAGCGGGAGAAAGCTGGTAGGCCCTCATGTGAGAGAATGGGTCTGTGTGGTCAGTGTGAGCAGTATAAAAAAAAAAACCTGCAGCACGCAGTGCATAATAAGAAAAAAAACCTCTGACTGTGTTTTTGGAGTAAAACGCCGACTTTAAGGTGTATTTCCGTATACACACATAGTATTTATGGTTGTATTCTCGTTTTCTTGGTCTCATTTGATAGAATGGAAGACATATTACAGAAATAGAGATGATTTTGATTTGTTTCACAATGAAAAGGACCTTGAAATTGAGCTCAAAGTAGTGGAAATGTTTGATTTGTGCCGATGTTCAAGAGTAAGCAATTGTCCAATAAGTGTCCAGTTAGCCATTCTTATACGCAGTCATAAATGGGTTGACCTTATTTATACAATTATTACAATAATGCAATAGTCTGCATAACAGTAAATCTTCTATTTTTTTGTGTGAATAAAAATTCAAAATAGAAAGCAAGAGTAATATAAGAGGGGCCTGGAGATGTGGCTGATGAACAGAGAAAATTTTATTTTAGTGCCAGGAATGTCTGCATTATTTATTCTGGCCCCTATTTTGAAATTGGCTTTTCTTGAATTTTGTGTGAAATTGGCCAAATTAGTAGTTTCTGATCACTTTTTTGTGTAGTTGAAATAGGTAAATGGGCGGTTTCTTGTACTCAATTGATAGAATAAAAGGAGTTCAAGCGAAATAGCTATGAGTTTGGCGAGAAGCTGTTTTAGCACTTGCTGATAAAACATTGCTAATCCGAGAAAATGTTATTTTAGTGCCAGGAATGTCTGCATTGTTCATTCTGGACCCTATTTTGAAATTGGCATCTTTTTTAATTTGTGTGAAATTGGCCAAATTGCCAATTTCTGACCACTTATTGGGTAGTTGAAATCAGTAAATGGGCAGTTTCTTGTATTCAATCGATAGAACAAATGGAGCTCTAAAAAAATAGCTACAGTCAACCCTCTGTTTTCATGTATCTCCGTTTTCGGTGATTTCAGTTTTCGGGCACTTTTTTCGTGGAAATATTACCTCTGTTTTCGGTGATTGGCTCCGTTTTCGTTCATGGTACGGAACCTGTCCAGTGCCTAGCGCACATACAAAGCCTGCAAGCCCGCCTCCCACGCACATTCTCAGGCAGTGTAGCATTGTTTCTGGTTGAGTGAACATTATCCTGCGAGTTCATACAAAGCATTTCTTAACAATCCATTGTTTTTTGCCCTTGATTATTGTGTGGACTGCTAAATAAGCCACCATGGGCCCAAAGAAAGCTCCTAGTGCCAGTCCTTTGGTAAAGAAAGTGAGGAACACCATAGAATTAAAGAAAGAAATCGTAGCAAAGTGGAGTCGATAAAGGCTATAGCACCAGCCAGCGATAAAGTGTAGCACTAACAGTGTAGCAAGTAAGTTAAGCGATAGAAAAATGATGACACGAAACTTAACTCCTCCATTGTTGTTTGAGGAGTATAAGGGCACTGAGTCCAGAGCCGCCCTCTGCCAACATCTCCTCCAAGGTAAGTGTAAATATTTCTTACTTATATAAGTGTGAATATTTCTTATTTATAAATTAAAGTGTAAATATTTATTTATAAATTTGTGTAAATATTTCTTATTTAAAAATTATGTACATTGTTTGTGTGAATAGTAGTGGTGGCTTTCTGCTGCTGCTGACCACCACCATGACTTATGGTCAGTGGCCTTTATACCCAACAACAACACTACCACCACTCCTTACATTCGTAATGACATGTTTTATTCATTCTAGAGTTTATATCATGTTTCTATGTTATTAATATTGTTTATTATGTCATATTAGATGAATTGTGATAGATAAATAAGCCGTAGAGCTGATATTGGTGTCAAATTGAAGCATTTTGTCCTGCCTCCCAACAATAAACTCGCTCCCTCTCGCCTTCTCTCCATCTTCCATACACCAACAAGAGTCGCCAATAAAGGTAAGTGTGATGTTAAATGTTCATTTATACATGTTATTAGTGCTTTATATTTATTTGTCATTCTTTTCTGTATGTAAATCTATATTTAATCTCTAAAAAATTATTTTTTGTTAATACTCCTGGGTGTCTGAAACGGATTAATTGAATTTACATTATTTCTTATGGGGAAAATAGCTTCAGTTTTCATTGATTTCAGTTTTAGTCGATCCCTCTGGAACGGATTAAACACGAAAACGGAGGGTTGACTGTATAAGTTTGGTCGACTGGAACAATAGAATTGGCCGAAAATAGGGCTCAAAGTGGGCGAAATCGCCGATTCGTAAATATCGCCGAGATCGTTAACTTCATGAGAGCGTAATTCTGTAAGTTTTCCATCAAATTTCATACTTTTGGTGTCATTAGCATTGGGAAAAGATTATCATTTTATAAGAAAAAATAATTTTTGTTTTTCGAATAATTTGTGACACAGTGAGACACTTTAGGATTTGGGGTCGCGACATTCAAAGGGTTAAAACACTGACTTTGCGGTGTAGTTTCGTATGGTATTTATGGTTGTATTCTCGTTTTCGTGGTCTCATTTTATAGAATGGAAGATATATTACAGAAATAGAGGTGATTTTGAATGGTTTACCATCTAAAAGTACCTTGAAATTGAGCTCAAAGTAGCGGTAATGTTCGATTTTTGACGATGTTCAAGAGTAAACAAATCACGTCACGCTTCCAATACACATCAACTGGTGGGACTAATATGCATTCACGAATGCGCAGATATTATTTATACAATTATTACAATTATGCAGTAGTCTGAAAAACAGTAAATCATCTATTTTTTGTATAAATAAAAATTTAAAATAAAAAGCAAGTGTAATATAAGAGGGGTCTGGAGACATGAACAGAGAAAATTTTATTTTAGTGCCAGGAATGTCTGCATTATTTAATCTGGCCCCTATTTTGAAATTGGTCTTTCTTGAATTTTGTGTGAAATTAGCCAAATTAGTAATTTATGATCACTATTTGTGTATTTGAAATAGGTAAATGGGCGGTTTCTTGTACTCAATTGATAGAATAAAAGGAGTACTAGCGAAATAGGTATGAGTTTGGCAAGAAGCTGTTTTGGCACTACTTGCTGATAAAACATTGCTAATCCAAATTTATCAGTCATAATTACAGAAAGTGGGGAAAATTGGCACGTGCAAAAAAAAAAAAAAGGTGCAGAATGTGAAATTAGTGCGGCTGTGTTTGTTCGGCACCCGATTTTGTGTTCGTGACCAGATGCAAAAATTTGGCGAATTTTCTGGTCGTGAACTGATTTGTTAGTTTTCGGAAGAGTTCATGACCAGAGGTTCCACTGTACCTTTACTTTTTGCCTCCCTTCACTTCCCCTTTTTTCTCTCTCTTGCCATTAAACTACTTTCCCTACTTTCTACTGCCACTATTTCTTCTACTATTTTCACTACCTACCTACCAGTACCACTACTTCCTCTTTTGTTCCCGTCCCTTTTCTCGCTTGCCTATACAGTGGACCCTCGGTTTTCGTGATTAATCCGTTCCAGAGGTATCCGCCAAAACCGAAACCATTTTCCCCATAAGAAATAATGTAAATTCAATTAATCCGTTCCAGACACCCACAGGTATTAAAAAAAATTTTTTGGGGTACATTAAAGATACAAAAGAATGAACATTCAACATGACACTTACCTTTATTATAGACTGTTGTTGCTGGATAGAAGACAGGGAGGAGGGGAGAGGGAAGAGAGACTATTGTTTGGAAGGGGAATCCCCTTCCATAAGGACTCTAGATGCCAAGTCCTCATCTGGGGTCACTTCCCTTCTTTGTCTTTTACTGCCACTAGGACCAGCTTGAGAGTCACTGGACCCCTGTCGCACAAAATAACTGTCCAGAGAGCTCTGTTTCTGGCGTCTCTTTAAAATGTCCCTAAAATGGGACAAGAGATTGTCATTGTACATGTTGCTGAGATGGCTTGTAACATCTTTGTCAGGGTGATGCTCCTCTACAAATGAATGCATTGTAGTCCATATTGCACAAATCTCCTTAATCTCTGAAGAAGGCACCTTCCATCTCCCTCCTCCTGTGAAGCAATTTCCTGAGTTGTGGTTTGATGGTGTTGCAGCTCAAGCTCTTGCAGCTCTGCAGTGGTTAGCTCTTCATTGTGGTCCTCCACCAACTCTTCCACATCCTCGCCACTCACCTCCAACCCCATGGGATTTCCCAATGCCACAATACTTTCCACAACTGGCATAGGCTTCTCAGGGTTACCCCCAAACTCTTCAAAATCCCTTTCTTGGACACAATCTGGCCACAACTTTCTCCAAGCAGAGTTCGTCCTGGAAGTCACTCCCTGCCAAGCCTTATCTATAATGTTAAGTAAAAGGACACAAATGCAACTAATGTGACATTTTATTGTGGCAACGTTTCGTTCTCCAGGAGCTTTGTCAAGCCGTTACAAACAATACATGGACACAGAGGGTATATATATGCTCAGAGTGAGGTGTAATACTAGTGGTGGTGGTAGTAGTAGAGACATAAGTTGTAGTAGTAGTAGTAATACAATAAGGTAGAACAATCAACTTGCACATGAGGAAAAGGTGAAAGCAATTACTTGGGTAGCACAAAAATATAGGTTAAGACAAATATTTCTGTTGGAGGTTGGATTAGAGAAGGCCTGTATCAGTGTTCCACCTCTGCAAAGTTCTTTGTGTAGTATTAGCAGGAGAGACTATGTGATGGCAGGGTTTACTGTTTTCAGGAGGATTCTTGCTAAGACTTCAGAGATGGTAAAGCTGCCTTTGTTTTGTTTAACTGTGTTAGAAACAGCGATAAGTGCTGATTCAAGGCACTTGCGTCTGCGGAAATTAGTTTCTTTGATTACTAATCTGGCGTCTCTGAATTTCATGAGATGATTGGTGGAATTCCGGTGTTGTACGCAGGCGTTGTTCAGGTTATCGTTCCTACATGCATTAATGTGTTCATTGAGGTGTGTTTCGAGGTTTCTTGCTGTTTCACCTACATAAATTCTGTTGCAGCCTGCACAGGGTATAGTGTAAACAACTGCGTTGATTGGTTCATGGTGCTTGGATTTTGTCCTGGTTAGATACTTTATAGAAGTGCTGGAAGCGATAGCGACTCTGGTGTTAGCTTTAGCAAGTACTGTAGAAATGTTCGATGCAACCTGGTTGTTGGGAAGAATTATAACTTTGTTTGGAGTGGTGTTAGTGCGTAGAAAATTAATGGATCTGAAGAGCTCTTCTTTTGCAATCTTTGATGAAAAAGGAAGGAAAATGTAAATCAGTGAAGGTTTGGTGAATGTATGTGCATTCCTCGTCAAGAAACTCAGGACTACAAATTCGGTATGCTCTTAGGAAGAATCCGATGATGATGCCTCTTTTGGTCTTGGTATCTTGACTGGAATAAAAGTGTGTGAGATCATTTTTATTTGTAGGTTTCCGGTAAACTTGAAATCTTAGGTTGTTATCTACTTTGTGGATGAGGATGTCTAGAAAAGGTAGCTTGTCTAGTGTAAACTGGATCGCCGGTTCAACTGCGTTGAGCCTTGCCTGAAGATTCCGTACATCAAAACGCTTGGAAGTTATTACGAGGACGTCGTCCACGTAACATAACCAAGTGATGCTTGAGGGGATGATGTTGGCGAAGTGTTCAGCCTCTAGGTGTTCCATGTACAAGTTAGCTAAGACGGCACTGATGGGGGACCCCATTCCCATGCCGTATGTTTGTTTGTAGAGCCTGTTATTGAAAGAAAAACAGTTGAAATTAACACAGAGTTCAATAAGGTCAACAAAATCTCTGGGAGGTAGAGGAAGGTTAAGGTTCTGATTGACTTTACGTCATAGAACATCGATGGCTTGTGTGGTAGGTACTTTAGTGAAGAGGGAAGTCACGTCCAAACTGCTTAGTTTCTTGTTTCGGATGGAGAGGTTTCGAATGCGGTTGAGAAGGTCGCCTTCTCAACCCAACAGCCAGGTTGCATCGAACATTTCTAAAGTACAGTGGACCCCCGAGTTACGAGCACCTCGGAAATCGTACAATTATGTAAGTATAATATTGTAAGTGCTTTTGTAAGTGTATTTTTGGGGGTCTGAAATGGACTAACCTATTTGACATTATTCCTTAAGGGAGAAAATTCGTTCGGTAATGGCACTTGTGCAGGCTTCTGGAATGAATTATGCTCATTACTCGGGGGTCCACTGTACTTGCTGAAGCTAACACCAGAGTCGCCATCGCTTCCAGCACTTCTATAAAGGATCTAACCAAGACAAAATCCAAGCACCATGAACCAATCAACGCAGGGGTTTACACTATACCCTGTGCAGGCTGCGACAGGATTTATGTAGGTAAAACAGCAAGAAACCTCGAAACATGCCTCAATGAACACATTAATGCATGTAGGAACGATAACCTGAACAACGCCTGCGTACAACACCGGAATTCCACCAATCATGTCATGAAATTCAGGGACGCCAGATTAGTAATCAAAGAAACTAATTTCCGCAGACGCAAGTGCCTTGAATCAGCACTTATCGCTGTTTCTAACACAGTTAAACAAAACAAAGGCAGCTTTACCATCTCTGAAGTCTTAGCAAGAATCCTCCTGAAAACAGTAAACCCTGCCATCACATAGTCTCTCCTGCTAATACTACACAAAGAACTTTGCAGAGGTGGAACACTGATACAGGCCTTCTCTAATCCAACCTCCAACAGAAATATTTGTCTTAACCTATATTTTTGTGCTACCCAAGTAATTGCTTTCACCTTTTCCTCATGTGCAAGTTGATTGTTCTACCTTATTGTATTACTACTACAGTGGTCCCTCGGTTTTCATGTATCTCTGTTTTCGTGTATTTCAGTTTTCGTGTAGTTTTTTCGTGGAAAATTGCCCTCTGTTTTCGTGTGTTCCCTCCGTTTTCGTGCTCGGTCCGGAACCCTGTCCAGTGCCCAGCGCACATACAAAGCCTCCCACGCACATTCTCAGGCAGTGTAGCATTGTTTCTGGTTGAGTGAACATTATCCTGCGAGTTCATACAAAACATTTCTTAACAATCCATTGTTTTTGGCCCTTGATTATTGTGTGTGACTGCTAAATAAGCCACCACGGGCCCAAAGATAGCTCCTAGTGTCAGTCCTTTGGTAAAGAAAGTGAGGAACACCATAGAATTAAAGAAAGAAATCGTAGCAAAGTGGTGAGAGGCAGTGGTGGTGAGAGGCAGTGGTGGTGAGAGGCAGTGGTGGTGAGAGGCAGTGGTGGTGAGAGGCAGTGGTCATGAGGCAGTGGTGATGGGAGGCAGTGGTGGTGAGAGGCAGTGGTGATGGGAGGCAGTGGTGGTGAGAGGCAGTGGTGATGAGAAGCAGTGGTGAGAGGCAGTGGTGATGAGAGGCAATGGTGGTGAGAGGCAGTGGTGATGAGAGGCAGTGGTGCTTGTTTGTTGGTTGAGGCAGTGTTAGAGGCAGTGGTGGTAAGAGGCAGTCTTAATGTAGAGTGAGAGGTGAGTAAACAAGATTAAATGAATAAACAAGAGAGAATGAGAGTGTAGAAGTTTCGGTAGTTTTGTCAACAAACCAGTTGTTGTTGTTGTTGCTGCTGCTGCTGTTGTTACCAGCCAGCCTGGACAGGAATGATTCCTGTTCACACCTTGAAGCGACTGGAAAAAGCGGTGGTAGAGGCGGTGATGAGAGGCAGTGGTGGTGAAAGGCAGTGGTGGTGAGAGGCAGTGGTGGTGAGAGGCAGTGGTGATGAGAGGCAGTGGTGATGAGAGGCAGTGGTGGTGAGACAGTGGTGATGAGAGGCAGTGGTGGTGAGAGGCAGTGGTGGTGAGACAGTGGTGATGAGAGGCAGTGGTGGTGAGAGGCAGTGGTGGTAAGAGGCAGTCTTAATGTAGAGTGAGAGGTGAGTAAACAAGATTAAATGAATAAACGAGAGAGAATGAGTGTGTAGAAGTTTCGGTAGTTTTGTCAACAAACCAGTTGTTGTTGCTGCTGCTGCTGTTGTTACCAGCCAGCCTGGACAGGAATGATTTCTGTTCACACCTTGAAGCGACTGGAAATAAGTGATCTAATGCAGTTAGCATTACAAACTCCGTTTTCTCTTATACTAATGCGTCTGAAGGAGGAAAGAATAGGAAGATGTTTTCATAGCTGGACCGAGTATGCCCGCCACCACATTCAGTAATGAGACACATATTTTATTCATTCTAGAGTGTATATCACGTTTTTATGTTATTTATATTGTTTATTATGTCATATTAGATGAATTGTGATAGATAAATAAGCCGTAGAGCTGATATTAGTGTCAAATTGAAGCATTTTGTCCTGCCTCCCAACAATAAACTCGCCTCCCTCTCTCCTCTCCATCTTCCATACACCAACAAGAGTCGCCAGTAAAAGTAAGTGTGATGTTAAATGTTCATTTATACATGTTATTAGTGCTTTATATTTATTTGTTATTCTTTCTGTATGTAAATCTATATTTAATCTCTAAAAATATTTTTGTTAATACTCCTGGGTGTCTGAAACGGATTAATTGAATTTCCATTATTTCTTATGGGGAAAATGGCTTCAGTTTTCGTGTGTTTCAGTTTTAGTGCATCCCTCAGGAACGGATTAAACACGAAAACCGAGGGATGACTGTACTACTACAACTTATGTCTACTACTACTACCACCACCACTAGTATTACACCTCACTCTGAGCATATATATACCCTCTGTGTCCATGTATTGTTTGTAACGGCTTGACAAAGCTCCTGGAGAACGAAACATTGCCACAATAAAATGTCACATTAGTTGCATTTGTGTCCTTTTACTTAACATATTGTCGGTAATTCTACCAATATTAATACTTATCTATAATGCCTATACAATTGAAGATATTGAAGTGATCCCTCCAGAACTCTCTTAGGGTCAATGCAGTGTCTGAGGTCACATCAAAGCACCTTTGAAACATTGCTTTGGTGTACAGTTTTTTAAAGTTTGCAATGATCTGCTGGTCCATGGGCTGGATGAGAGTGGTGTTAGGAGGCAAGAACTTCACTGTTACAAAACTGAATTCCTTAGACAATTGTCTTCCATTTCTGGAGGATGAGCAGGAGCATTGTCCATTACCTGGAGGCACTTGAGATCCAATTTATTTTCCAGGAGGTATGCTTTCACACTCAGGCCAAACACTTCATTGAACCATTCCAGGAAAATTTTCCTCGTGACCCATGCCCTACTGTTAGCCTTCCACTTCACACACAATTTACTCTTGACGATACTGTTTTTCTTGAACACTTTGGGATTTTCAGAGTGATACACCAGTAAATGCTTCAATTTTAAATCCCCACTAGCATTAGCACAGAACAAAAGAGTTAGCCTGTTTTTCATAGGCTTGTGTCCTGGCAGTGCCTTTTCCTCCTGAGTAATGTAGGTCCTGTTTGGCATTTTCTTCCAAAACAGGCCTGTTTCATCACAATTAAACACTTGTTGGGGTTTGAATCCTTCAGCCTCTACATGCTTTGAATTCGCGCACGAATTTTTCAGCCTCATGTTTGTCTGAACTGGCACCCTCACCATGCCTTTCAACACTGTGTATGACATTTCGATTCTTGAATTTTTCAAACCAGCCTTTGCTGGCCTTAAATTCACTAACATTAGCACTCGTTCCAGTCATTTGCTTTATGAGATCGTCATGCAACTGCCTTGCCTTTTCACAAATAACACTCTGGGAAACAATATCACCTGCTAACTGTTTTTCGGTTATCCACACTAACAACAATTTCTCCATATTTTCAATTGTTTGTGATCTCTGTTTTGTTATGGTATTCACCCCTTTCACAGCATCAGTTTGCATGATTTCTTTTCTCTTCCCCACAATGGAACTGATGGTTGATGGCGACTACTCGTACATCCTGCCAAGCTCTGCGATACGTACGCCACTATCATATTAATTAATTATTTCCTTCTTCATTTATATGGTGTTCCTCACTTTCTTTACCAAAGGAGTGGCACTAGGGGCTTTCTTTGGACCTATGGTGGCTTATTTAGCAGTCACACACACTAATAAAGTGCCCAAAACAATGGATTGTTAAGAAATGTTTTGTATGAACTTGCAGGATAATGTTCACTCAACCAGAAACAATGCTACACTGCATGACAATGTGCATGGGAGGCGGGCTTGCGGGCTTTGTGTGTGCACTGGGCACTCGGACAGGTTCCATACCATCGACGAAAACGGAGCCAATATTTCCACGAAAAAAGTCGGCCAAAACCGAAATTGGCGATAACGGAGATCAACAAAAACAGAGGGTCCACTGTATCTACACTGGCTTCCTCATTCTTTTCTGTTAGTGTGACTTTGTAAATGGGCCAAGTCAGACTTGAAACATCATCGTAAGCTCCTCTCACCTTTTTGTGGGTTCTTTGTGTAAAGGAATTGGCTTCAAATAGGACTCAAAGTTGGTGAAATTACAGATGTGTGAAATGTGTCCAGACTGCTAACTTTGTGCTTGCATAATTCCATACATTTTCAATCAAATTTCATATTTTTGGTACCATTACCTCAATACAAAAAATTCTCTACCATTTCGGAAGATTTTTTTTTTTAAACGTGGACACTGTAAGCACTTTTGATTTCAGGGGTCTGAACAGTGAAAGTTTCAAAATGTTGAAGAGTGAGGGGGAGTGTATTGCCTGACACTAGACTGGGCAGTAAGGCATCTATCTACCTGTGAGGTAATAAAAAGGCACAATACCATGACTGAAACAATACACAAATAACCCGCACATAGAATGAAATTTATGACGACATTTCAGTATCATCTATATATGTGGGTTATTTGTGTATTGAACTCCAATATTGGCTAGATTTTTAGAGGATCTTGTGAGTTCAGAATTTGCAAATACCTCTTAATTACTTGTTAGATAGATAAGTGTGCACATTAGGTGTCCCTAATGTGCACACTGCTGTAAGAAGTTACTGGAGTGTAGGAGATGAGGGAACATGTTAGGCAGATTTAGTGAAAAGCAAAAGTATCATACGCACATTTAGAGAACAATGTGTCAACATTTATGTTTTGTGTCTATTAACCTGTTATCAGTAGATAAAAGAAATATTTCCAAAAGATAAGTAGTTTTTATGATGAAAATGGACCATTACCTGCTGCTACCAGCACCGGCTGGAACCAGGCTGTGAGGGTACAACATTTGAAACCAGTAACAGGTATTCACCGTTTGTATATACATTTGTTTCAGACTTCACTCATTTTGTGTCAGGAGTCATATCTAAATACGTATTGCTCTAACCTGTTAATATTCATATTTATATGACAGAATTTTCAAAAAGAAGGGATTTAAGTGTGAGAAATCTATTGAACACTTTTGATTGAAATCTTAGTGTGCAATTTATAGGTCATGTACCAAATAAAAGGAGGGGCATCAAAAAAAAAAAATAAGAGTAATCAAGGCTATTTGCTGGAAACTTACAGTAAAAATATAAAATAATTGAAGCACATTTACAGTGGACCCCCGGAGTTCGTAGGCTTCGGAGTTTGTGACATTTTTTCGGAAAAATATTGGTTCGGTGTTTGTTGATCCGCTCAGAGTTAGTAATTTGTCTTGGACGTGTACGCGTGGCCCGAGCGGGCCTGACACTCCATAGTCAGTGTGCCATTGTTTACCAGCGAGAGACTGCCACCCACACATTGGTCAGAAAATGGCAATTTGGCCAATTTCACACAAATTTCAAACGATGCCAATTTCAAAATAGGGTCATAATAAACAAGGCAGACATTCCTGGCACTAAAATAACATCTTCTCTGTTCATTAGTCACGTCTTCAGGCCCCTCTTACATTACTTTTGCTTTCCATTTTGAATTTTTATTCTCACAAAAAATAGAAGATTTACTGTTATGTATACAACTGCATCACTGTAAAAATAGTATAAATAATATCAGCGCACTTATGCAAGAATATTAGACTCTCCAGTTGTTGTGTATTGGATGCATGGTGTGATTTGTTTACTCCAGAACATCGGCCAAAATCGAACATTTTTGCTACTTTGCGCTCAGTTTCAAGGTACTTGTCATCGTGAAACCAGTCAAAATTATCTCTATTTCTGTAATATATCATCTATTCTATAAAATGAGACTAAGAAAACGAGAATACAAGCATAAATACCATACGAAAATAGACTGCAAAGTCGCTGTTTTAAATCAAAAACATGGTCAGAGTTTTTTTTCCTCATTATGCACTGTGGTGTGCAGGAATTTTTTTATACTGTGCACACTGACCGCACAGACCCATTCTATCACATCTAGGCCTAACAGCCTGTTTCTGCTTGATTTGAGTGCGCTAGAATTTAGGCGTACTAGTACGTCAATAACCACAGTGCGTAAAACGTATTTGTACGACCATAACCCCGAAAGGGTTAAGGAAATAAATTCAGAGGTGGAAGATGGACAGGGTAAGGTAGTAACTTCTTCAGAGATTAAGGAAATGTGTTCTATGTGGACTAAGTTGCAGACATTTGTTGAAAAACACCAGTCTGAGCAAGCTGAAATAAGCCATATCTGCAACCAGTTCAGTGACAGAGCCGTGTTGCACTTCAGGAAAATGTTAGAGGTGCCAGAAACAGAGCACTCTTGACAGCTATTTTTTGAGGCATGGGTCCAGTGACTCTCAAGCTGGTCCTAGTGGCATTAAAAGAAAAAGAAGGGAAGTAACCCCAGATAAGGACTTGTTACCTGAAGTCCTTATGGAGGGGGATTCCCCTTTCAAACACTAACCCCTCCCCCTGTCCTCCTCCCTATCTTCCAGATGCCAGCAACTCTCATCAATAAAGGTAAGTAAATGTTATTTATTATTATGTTATTTATTATTGATGTATTTATTATTAATTTTGTGTTAATAATGTTGTTTTGCGTATGTAAAACTATAGTTAATCTTTACAAAGTTAATTTTTTGTGAATATTTTTGGGTGTCTGGAACGGATTAATTGTATTTACATTATTTCTTATGGGAAATAATGGTTCAGAAATCGGCCAGTTCGATTTTAGGTCTAGCTCCTGGAACGGATTACGGGCTATTTCCGGGGGTCCACTGTATCTGGAAAAACTCGCACGTAGATGCACTCGTAAGTGGAGGTTCCACTGTACGTATTTGTTAAGGGAGACACTAACGGTCCCTAACCTGTAAACACGAGTTATTGAACACCTGTGAATGAGGTCCAGGAAAAATATTTAATAGTACATAGTTTTACATATGTGGCAATTAAGTATCCTTCATACTATTTTCTGTAAGAATATACAGCACTGTATGACCATTTCGGGATTAGTGCTTAATTTTATTATTATTATTATTATTATTATTATTATTATTATTATGATTATTATTAGGTTTTGAGTTACATAAACACTCTTTAATAAGTTGGACCGCTAGGAGCACAACTGGTTCATTAGTTAGTTCTCACTAGTAAAGTAAAGTAAAGTAAATTTTATTTCATTGCAGATTACATAGGTATTGGTAGTTACAATATAAATTTAGTGCAAGGAGAGCCACTGACATGCCATGGCATTAGGGCAGCTTAATCTAGTAATTTAAAGACTATGTACATAATAATAGAGAAATTTATTGAGTTTATTCTAGTTAAAATTTGTTTTCAAATTACAATATGATGATATTATACTGTTCAAATTATTTTATGATGATATTAGATTGTAACAGGTGTTACATTAACTTATAGTATGAGTACAGTGGTACCTCGACTTACGATGGTCCCCAAACTCACCCTTTTATGTAAGTTTATTTTTTTAAATGCTTTTGTAAGTGTAATTTTGGGGGTCTAAAAGGACTAGTCTATTTTACAACATTTCTTAAGGAGATAAATTCGTTTGGTAATGGCACTTGAACAGCATTCTGGAATGAAAAAATATCGTAAGTCGAGGTACCACTGTATTTATTTTTGGGTGAGTAGGGGGTAACATAATAGTAACATATTATTAAAAATTTAAATTATCTTATAGGAAAGTAATAATGAGTTTTTTTCAAAGTAGTTTATAGTATGATTATTTAGTTTTGGGTGAGTAGGTGGTTTTTGAGTTGAGTCTTAAATTGATTTTCAGACAAGGTTATCTTAATATTTACTGGTAATGAATTCCAGATTCTGGGGCCCTTCATGTGCATAGAATTTTTACATAGGTTGTTATGAACTCGGGGTATATCAAAAAGTGATCTGTGTCTTGTGTTGTGGTCATGGGTCCTATTAAAGTTGGTGAGGAGAATTTTGAGCGGAGGGTTTATATTAGAGTGTAAAGTTTTATATATGTAGTAGGCACAAGAATAAGTATGAATGTTCTTTACAGTGAGTAGTTTTAGACTTTTGAATAGTGGTGGAGTATGCTGTCTAGAGTGGGAATTTGTTATCATTCTGACTGCAGCATTTTGTTGTGTTATGAGTGGTCTAAGGTGATTTAATGTTGTTGATACCCATGCACAGATTCCATAGGTGAGATAAGGGTAGATAAGTGAATGATATAGTGCAAGGAGAGCCGATTGTGGCACATAATAGCATATCTTTGATAATATGCCTACTGTCTTTGATATTTTCTTGGAAATTTGTTGTATGTGTGTTTGGAATTTAAGGCTACTGTCAAGGTGGATTCCTAGGAATTTTCCCTCTGTGAGTCTTGTGATGGGTGAACCATTGAGCATTATGTTAAGTGGAACATTTGCGGCTTTGCTTCCAAACTGTATGAAGTAGGTCTTGTCAGTATTGAGAGTAAGCTTGTTAGTCGTCATCCATGTTGATATTTTCTGTAATTCGGCATTAATAGTGTTGGCCAGTAAAACTGGATTTGAGTGAGAGAAGACATATGTTGTGTCATCTGCAAATAAAATGGGTTTGAGTAGTTGTGATGCATTCGGTAGGTCATTTATGTAAATGAGGAATAGGAGTGGCCCCAGGACACTTCCTTGAGGGACTTCGACTGTAATTTGTTGTGTGGAAGAGTTCGCTCCATTTGTGTACACGTATTGGCTTCTGTTGCTAAGGTATGACTTTAGGTAGTTGAGTGGGTGCCCCCTTATACCATAGTGTGCTAATTTTGTGAGCAGTAAATCATGGTCGACTGTATCAAAAGCTTTGCGTAGATCAATGAAGATTCCCAGTGGGACTGCTTTCTTCTCAAGTGTGGTGTATATTAACTCCAACATGTGCATAATAGCATCGTTTGTGCTCTTGTTTGTCCTGAATCCAAATTGACAGGGGTTGAGTACATTGTGTGAGACGAGGAAGGAATAGATTTGTCTATGAATTAATTTTTCGAAGATTTTAGAAAGCAGTGGTAAATTAGAAATTGGTCTATAATTATTCAAGTCTGTTTGGTCACCCCCTTTGTGGATCGGGATGACCCTAGCTATTTTGAGAATTGATGGAAAGGTAGAGGCTTCAATGGATTTATTGAATAGTGTTGCTATAATTGGTGACAGTACCTGTGAAGCTTTTTTGTACATAAAAGTTGGTAAGCTGTTTATGTCTCCTGCCTTGTTTTTAAGGGTGTTGATTATGAGCGAGACTTCAATTGGGTTGGTAAGAGCTAGGAATAGCGTATTAGGGTAGGTGTTTGTGAGGTAGTCTGTTGGACGGGTGTTTGAGCTTGGGATTTTACTCGCTAGATTCTTTCCTATGGTGGAGAAGAAAAGATTAAGTCTGTTTGCTGTCTCAGTAGGTGAGAGTAGGGGTTCATCTGTTTTTGATAATTTGATGGTGTTATTTTTTTATATCTTTTTATTTCCTAGAATTGCAGATAGGGTCTTCCAGGTCTTTTTCATATCACCTTTTATATTCTGGAGTCTGTTCTCATAATACAATTTTTTTGACCTTCTTATCAGGCTGGTAAGGATTGATGAGTAGCGTTTGGATTGTTCTCTGGTTATTAGACCCCTTCTGTATAGTTTTTCATTTTGGTGCCTTTTGTTAATGGATTTAAGGATGCTGGGTGTTAGCCAGGGATTGTTAAGTCTCTTAGCTGTGATCTGTTTAGTTTTTTTAGGGCAATGTTTGTTATAGAGGTGGTGGGGTTTGTTAAGGAAATTCTTGATGCATTCATTAGTATCTGAATATGTTTCTAACTCATTATGCCAGTCAATGTTAATCATAGCTGTTATAAAGTTATTTACAGCTGTCTCGTTATGTAGTCTGAAGGTAACTTTTGTAATATCTTGGGGCAATTTACCAAGGTTGGTTATGAGAAAGGTCGGATAGTGGTTTGTGGTGTTGTCTGTGATTATGCCTGATTTTAGAGGGGATATAGTGTTAGTCCAGATGTGGTCTAGTAATGAGGTACAAGTCTCGGAGATTCTTGTATGTTTTGATATTGTTGGTAGTAACAAGCAGTTGCTCATAGTGTTTGTGAATTCTGTTACTTGTGGGTCCTGGTCGTGTAGGAGATTTATATTGAAATCACCTGTGAGCAGCAAATGGTCTTTGTTCATGTGTGCATCAGTTATCAGGTTTCCTAGTTTTTCACTAAAGTGGTGAATGTTTGACTGTGGTAATCTGTAGATGTTTATCACTGTGAGGGGATTTTGCAGGTCTTTTGATTTAAATTTAGCTATAATATTTTCTCCATGCTCATCCCTTATGCAAGAGTTATTGATACATTCAAGTTGATCTGAGTAATATATAGCTATTCCACCCCCTCGCTGATCTGTCCAACAGTTGTGAATGGCTGTGTAACCTGGAATGGCATAGACATCTGTAGTATCAGGCTTTAGCCAGGTCTCAGTGAGTGTAATGATTGACATATTGGTCTGGAGGGATTGGAGTAGTGCTGTGAGGTCATCATAATGTTTGCTCAAAGATCTAACATTGTAATTGAAGATAGTTATGTTATTGTTGGCTCTGAGTAATGTCTTTGCTTGATCTGCTGTGTAATAGTTGCAGTTGTATTCTGTTCTTCACACAGCTCCCAGCATGACGATAATACACACACTCATGTTAACTGCAACCCAAATACAGTGGACCCCCGGTTTACGTTGACCTCCAAACTCGAAGTTATGTAAGTGTATTTTTGTAAGTGCTTTTGTAAGTGTATTTTTGGGGGTCTAAAAGGACTAATCTAATTTACATTATTCCTTATGGGAATAAATTTGTTTGGTGACGGCACTTGAACAGCATTCTGGAATGAATTAATAATGTAAACCAGGGGTCCACTGTAATTGAAAAGCTTGGTAAGCAATTAATACTTTGATCTTATGAATATGGCTTTGAGCATATGCATAATATGGATGTGTTTTTTCAGACTCATGCCTACTGTGAAAACCCCGACATAATCTTGTGTGGGAATAAGGTGGACCTCGTTGAGGAACGTGTTGTGTCGGAGCAGCGGGCCAAAGATGTTGCCGAGAGTTGGGGTAAGTTGTTATATGCAGATCCTTTCTTAACCCTTTGAGGGTCTGTGCCATAGTTCTACGGCATGGACGAAAGCCAGGGTCAGTGCTGTAGTTCTACACCATGAGTTTAGCTCATTCAGATAAGCTGTGAAGGGTAAATTTGGGCCTAGATATAAGAGAATGTATCTTTGTGGTAAGTGTACATCATATTAAAAAGATCCTACAGAACGCAGTGCATAATGAGAGAAAAAAAATTTGACCATGTTTTTGGATTAAAACATTGACTTTGCAGTGTATTTTCGTATGGTTTTTATGGTTGTATTCACGGTTTATTGGTCTCATTTGATAGAATGGAAGATATGTTAAAGAAGTAGAGATGATTTTGATTGGCTTTTAGTAATGAAAATAGCTTGAAATTGAGCTCAAAGTAGTGGAAATGTTTGATTTTTGCTGATGTTCAAGAGTAAACAAATCACATCATGCTTGTAATACACGTCAGCTGGTGGGTCTAATATTCATTCACGAATGCGCTGATATTATCTATACAATTATTACAAAACTGCATAACCATAAATCTTCCATTTTTTGGTGTGAATCAAAATTCTTTGTGAATAAAAAATTAAAATTAAATTCATGTGTATAACCTGGAAACATAATTAATAAACAGAGGAAATGTTATTTTAGTGCGGGAAATGCCTGCATTGTTTATTCTGGACCCTATTTTGAAATTTGAATACAGTGGAACCTCTGCTTACGAATTTAATCCGTTCCATGGCCTTGTTCGTATGCTGGGTTAATTTTCCTCATTTAAAATTAATTGAAATGCCATTAATTCGTTCCAGGGGAATTCCTGCTGTCAGGAGGCACAACAAAATACAGTGGTACCCCGACTTACGATGGTCCCCAAACTCTCCCTTTTATGTAAGTTTATTTTTTTAAATGCTTTTGTAAGTGTAATTTTGGGGGTCTAAAAGGACTAGTCTATTTTACATCATTCCTTATGGGGATAAATTCGTTTGGTAATGGCACTTGAACAGCATTCTGGAATGAAAAAATATCGTAAGTCGGGGTACCACTGTAGTACCTCAATATGACGCTAATATCAACTCTACGGCTTATTTATTTATCACAATTCATCTAATATGACATAATAAACACTGTAAATAACAGAAAAACCTGATATACACTCTAGAATGAATAAAATATGTCATTACATATGTAGCTAGTTAGTGGTGACGGCGGCGGAGAATGGTTGCGGGCATTCTCGCTGTAGCTATGAAAACGTCTTCCCATTCTTTCCCCCTTCAGATGTGTTAGTATAAGAGAAAATGGAGTTTGTGAGGTTAACTGCATTAGATCACTTCTTTCATAAGGAAAACATAATGTAGAAATGAACTGGTGTACGTACACCATTTACATACCTTGGAGAAGAAATGCTGGCGAAGGTTGACAGTGGAAAAGATAGGCAGAGTGGCATATGCTGTCAGGAGTTCATTTCGTTTTGTTCTTTTTCTATCACTTAATTGCTATTCTCTTTATGCTACACTTAATTGATACACTCTTAAGAGTGTAGCAATTACTTACTACACTCTTAATGCTAAAATTTATCACTGAACTGCTATGTACAATTTTTATGTTTATCTCACTTCACTATTCACTAATTTTTGTTTTTTTCTCCATGCTTTTCACACTTTCATCTGCAGGGCATTTCAATAAAAAACTGTCCAAGGAGGTTTGTTTCTTCCTCCCTTTCAGAATGTTTCGGAAATGACTTACGCAAGCATCATTACATAGGTCCGACGCACGACCACTTGAAACTTTCTCTGGGTGTTTCTTTTCAATATAGTCTGAAAATCTCTCCCAGATTCCCAACATTTCCTTTATCTCACTTGTAGAGATATACTCCTCCTCCTCCACATCTTGCGCCTCTGCAGTACGAATGTCCTGCAAAACCTCCCGATGTTGCTGCTTATGTAGTTCATCTAACTCCTCCGTTGTCAGGTCCTCGGAGTGCTCCTCGATGAGATCGTTCACATCTTCTTCATCCACCTCCATGCCCATGACCTTTCCAAGGGATACAGTCTCCTCCACCACTGGCGCTTAGGGTTTGAATCCTTTGAAGTCTATTTCGGAAACAACCTCAGGACACAGCTTCTTCCACGCAGAGGTCATGGTCCTCCTTGTAACACCCTGCCAGGCCTCATTTATAATTTTGAGACATATCACGATGTTATAGTGGTCCTTCCAGAACTCTCGAAAGGGTCAAGTTTGTGTTCTCTGTCATGTCAAAGCAGCGGCAGAACAGGTGCTTGGTGTAGAGCTTTTTGAAATTAGAAATCACCTGCTGGTTCATGGGCTGCAGGATAGGGGTGGTGTTGGGTGGAAGGTAGAGAATCTTTATAAACTTGAACTCTTCGATCACGTCGTCTTTGAGGTTCGGTGGGTGAGCAGGTGCATTGTCCAGGACGAGAAGGGCTTACAGGGGCCGGTTATTTTCCTGGAGATACTTCTTAACCCTTTCGGGGTCGGTGCCGTACTAGTACGTTTTACAAGCAGGGGTTGGTGCCGTACTAGTACGCGTAAATTCTAACGGCTTCAAATCGAGGGGGAGAAAGCTGGTAAGCCTGCATATGATAGAATGGGTCTATGTGAAAAGTGTGCGCAGTAGGAAAAATATCTATCCACCCACATTGCATTGTGGGAGTGGTAATTCAGTGCACCTTTGTCACCAAGCCAAACGGTAAGTAATACCTCACTCTCGCAGTGTGAGTGGTAGGGAAAGCAGTGGGGGGAGTGGGGAAGACAGTGGGGTGGGTGGGGAATACAGTGGGTGAAGTGGGGAAGACAGTAGGGTGGGTGGGGAAGACAGTGGGGGTGGGGAAGACAGTGGGGTGGGTGGGGAAGACAGTGGGGTGGGTGGGGAAGGCAGTGGGGAAGACAGTGGGGAAGACAGTGGGGGTGGGGAAGACAGTGGGGGGAAGGCTGGCTGGCTGGCAGGCAGGCAGGCAGGCAGGCAGGCTGGCTGACCAGCTGGCTGGCTAGCTAGCTGGCTTTGTCACACAGGTACACATAAATACATAGAGTAAATAACCAAGGATAAATACATAGTGTAAATTACAGAGGATAAATACATAGTGTAAATTACCTAGGATAATCCAAAAAAATTCAGACAGACAGACAGACAAACAGACAGACATATAAAACAATGAAAACAAATAAAGGGAAGGCAGTGTATCCTCATTTGTCAAATGTCATCACTCTTGATAAGACGAGGCTAACCCTTTGCTGGCTGGCAGGGAGGCAGGCAGGGGGGTGGGAGGAAGGCAGGGATAGTGACAGGGAGGGAGGGAGGCAGGGGTTGAGGCAGGCAGGCGAAGGCAGTGTTCCTCATTTGTCAAATGTCATCACTCTTGATAAGATGAGGCTAACCCCTGGCTGGCTGGCAGGGAGGCAGGGAGGGAGGGAGGCAGGGGTTGAGGCAGGCAGGCAAAGGCAGTGTTTCTCATTTGTCAAGTGTCATCACTCTTGATAAGATGAGGCTAACCCCTGGCTGGCTGGCAGGGAGGGAGGGTGGGAGGGAGGCAGGGATAGTGGCAGGGAGGGAGGGAGGCAGGGGTTGAGGCAGGAAGGCGAAGGCAGTGTTCCTCGTTTGTCAAATGTCATCACTCTTGATAAGATGAGGCTAACCCCTGGCTGGTTGGCAGGGAGGCAGGCAGGCAGGGAGGGTGGGAGAGTGGCAGGGAGGGAGAGAGGCAGGGGTTGAGGCAGGAAGGCGAAGGCAGTGTTCCTCGTTTGTCAAATGTCATCACTCTTGATAAGATGAGGCTAACCCCTGGCTGGTTGGCAGGGAGGCAGGCAGGCAGGGAGGGAGAGAGGCAGGGGTTGAGGCAGGAAGGCGAAGGCATCAAATGTCAACAGTAATTAGTTTAGCAGATAATAAACAAGATAAGAAGACCCTCACCCCTCTTCAAATGTCAGTTTTGTAATTAGATTACTGATAAGACTGACATTTACACCTTCCTTCAATAATAATAATAATAATAATTTATTATTATTATTATTATTATTATTATTATATTCTCACGTGTATCCTAAGTAATTTACACTATGTATAATTGTATTTATGTGTTCCTGTGAGATAGACACACAGCCAGCCAGCCCGCCAGCCCGCCAGCCGGCTGACCATCCATGCAACCAGCTGTTCAGCCAGCCAGCCAACTGGCTAGCTGGTCAGCCAGCAAGCCAGCAATCCGGCTGGCCATCCATCCACCAGACAGCTGTTCAGCCAGCCAGCTGGTCAGCTAGCCAGCCAGCCAGCCAACTGGTCAGCAAGCCAGCCGGCTAGCTGGTCAGCCAGCAAGCCAGCCAGTCGACTGGCCATCCATCCAGCCAGCTGTTCAGCCAGCCAGCCAGCTAGCCAGCCAGCCAGCCAGCTGGCCAGCCAGCCAGCTGGTCAGCTAGCCAGCCAGCCAGCTGGTCAGCTAGCCAGCCAGCCAGCTGGTCAGCTAGCCAGCTAGCCAGCTAGCCAGCCAGCCAACCAGCTGGTCAGCTAGCCAGCCAGCCAACCAGCTGGTCAGCTAGCCAGCCAGCCAACCACCTGGTCAGCTAGCCAGCCAGCCAACCAGCTGGTCAGCTAGCCAGCCAGCCAGCCAGCTGGTCAGCTAGCCAGCCAGCCAGCTGGTCAGCCAGCCAGCTGGTCAGCCAGCCAGCTGGTCAGCTAGCCAGCTGGTCAGCCAGCCAGCTGGTCAGCCAGCCAGCTGGTCAGCCAGTCAGCCAGCAGTTATTGTGTACTATACAAGGAGTGTATATATACAAAATATGGTTTATATTGGTCTCACAGGACATAAAAGTTGTTTGAAAAAATAAAATATTAAAAAATAAAAGAAAAAAGTACAAAAAAAAAAAAAAACTATTACCGGCCAACGGAGTCACCGATGTTGCTGTCAGCGGTTCAATTTTGGTCAACTTGAATCCTCCATATCTCCGTAAGTATTGATCGCAAAAATTTTTTGTTTAGCTATTTAGATTCAGAAAACAAAACTCTATCATTTCATAAGAAAAAATAATTTTTTTTTTTTCCGAATATTTTTCGACCCCAGGAACACTTTCCCCAGAAGGCCTGTCGACCCCCAAAGGGTTAACGGCAGGACCAAAGACCAGGTTTACCCACTCCACGAAGAACTGCCTGGTGACCCATGCCTACCGGTTTGCCCTCCACATAACCTCCAGTTTTTCTTTTAGAATCTTATGCGACTTAAAGGCTCTGGGGTCCACTGTGTGTGTGTATATATATATATATATATATATATATATATATATATATATACAGTAGTCCCTCGGTTTTCGCCGAAAATTCGTTCCAGAATGCTGCTCAAGTGCCATTACCGAACGAATTTACTTCCTTAAGAAATAATGTCACGTAGGTTAGTCTGTTTCAGACCCCAAAAATACACTTGCAACAGCACTTACGAAAATACATATCATATACAGGTATCCCTCAACATTCGCGAGGTTAGGGGATCAAGAGCCTCGTGAATGTTGAAAAATCAGCGAATGTTTGGTGCCCCAATATATTGTAGGGAAATATAATACAATACTGCTTCCTTAACCTATTGAACCATGAACAATCGTAAAACACATATAAACATCTTAAAATAATGTACTATATACATGTTATTTTGACATGAGCTGGCTGTGGAGAGAGGCCTGTAATAGTATAATTATACAATAGTATTTTATAGTGTTGTGAAGTGTCATGGGGAATCAGAGTTACTGACACACTGCTTCTCTCCCTCTGCTGTAGCGCCGCCCACTTTGTAATGATGCCAAATGTTGAATTAAATATGTATACATTAGAACAAAAATGAAACTCCAACTTCATAACTTTATTTTAATTTGCATAACTCATATATTACAGAAAACAATAAAAAAGTAAAATAAACATACAACGAGTTAAGCTTACAGAAAAATACATTAAATTCACCATCTAACATCGTTACGAAGTGGGAGGAGCTATTGGAGGGAGGGAGAGGCGCAGTAACATTCAGTGTCTGGTGAGTCGTCATAGGTGTTGGATGTTAGTCTTAGTGCTAATAAAATGTTGTGTAATTACACTAATATTAGTAATAAAGGTTATCTATCTATTACATTTATTCCAAATTGATATCAGAAACATGATAAATACCCTAGAACTGTAATAAAGATGCTGAAATGAATAATATATGCCATATTATATGAGGGGTAACAGAGCAGGCAGACCGCCACCATATATGAGATGTTTACATCAGGGTAAACATGCCTAAATCACTCTTGTCGTAAGAACAAAGGCAAAAATAGCATTTATTGTTTTTAGAATAATAATTTATAATTGTGGAAAATATTGGTATTTTCCAAAGTTGTAATTGATAAACTTTCCAATATGAATAGATATCATTCATGTGTTGCTGGTGGCTTAACATTAACTGAAAGGAACCAACGAATTCACACGCATGCGCGAGATGCCTGGGCAGCTGGGCAGAGAGGGAATAGGCAGAGAGTGAAGAGCGAGCCTAGCGACCCGATTTCAGGTGATGATGGCGAGTCAAATTTGGAGATTCCGGCCACCTAATCGGATTTAATTACCGCCTTTCGTAATGTGGAGGAATATCCAGTGACGGGGGAATATCGAGGGGGGACAATCGGTCCAGGAGGTCCAGTAATCGGACAATAATTGTGAAATAAGGTGCCACCGGCTGGTAGCGGTCATAGGCCTATTTGAACTGGTGAAGTGACCATACGGCAGGATAAAGTCGTAACCCTGATGTTGGGAGTTCATCTTGGAAGAGACTGTAATATATTCGATGAACTTAAGGAAATGGTGAATATAGTGAAACCGAGTTGTAAATAATCAGGGGTTGATTGTATCGACGGGATCAGGCTTGGTACGCCATGCCCCGACCGCCATATTGGATGTGATTGAAATGAACTAACATAT